>JZKD02S0410147.1:0-18066 GCA_000966675.3 Picea glauca | reverse complement strand
AGCATAGTATTCTTTATTAGGGGAATCCTAAAAAATGGTTGATATACCCTTCCTCAAGCATACTATTTTTTTCGAGGGGAAGATCAAGGAAGGGGTAGTAGATTATTTATAGAGTAGAATATTCTCATCAAGGGGATCCCATCTAATGGTTGGTCAACCCTTCCTCAAGAATAATAATTGAGTCTACTGGTAGCAAAAGGAAGGGTCAAACAAAAGATATATCTCTCCATCTTGTAATTTTTCAACTTAAACTTTGGTTGACACGATGAAAAAAACCTCTTACTCTCATTAATCATGGTCATCTCAAGGTCAAGTCTATTATCCTACTAGGTTTATTTCATTGAAGCATTCACCACTGGAAAAAATTCCTCAAATCAATCCTCCTTTATTTCCTTGAGCATATTATTCTCATCATAGGGGACCACATGGAATAATTCACTAACCCTTCCTCAAGCATAATATTCTCATCCAAGGGAGTCCTAAGGAATGGTCAACCAACCCTTTCTTAAGAATTATATTCTCATATGATAAATCACGAGGACGGGTCGATCGATCCGTCCTCAATATTACTATTCATGTCAAGAGGGAGCCCAAGGAAGGTCAACAAAGAATTCCTCAAGCATAGTATTCATGTTTATGGGAAGCATTAGGAAGGGTCAGCCAAATATTTCTTTAGATTAATATTCTCGATGAGGGGCAGGATGGGTAATAGTCAATCAACCATTCCTCAAACATATTTTTCTTTTCATGTAGGATCCCAGGGAAGGGGTAGTCACCCTTGTTGATTTTCTTGAAGTCAACTCTTGGTATGCTCTGATTCCATGTTTAAATATCTCCTATTCAACATCTGACTGTTAATTCCAAACAAATCACTTATTGAATTAAAGAACAACTGAGTAATCAACTAAACATGAAGTGGAAGCATAAATAAGGAAACCAAATCAAACACATAAGAACACCAAAATTTTCTAGTATAAACCCCTAGAAAAACCCCAGAGGGAAAACCAATGCTGAGAATGATTTTATTATGTTAAAATCGAGGCTCCCGTAATAGGGATAATGACCTACTGAGAGAAATACAATGGTGTACTAACCTAGCAAGGTCTAGCCTATCGTAGGACCAGTTTTGGCATGTTTTTCGAGGCATATGTGATTCACCTTCTTGTGAATCAAGTATATAAGTGATTCACCTCACTATGAGCCATGAATCCATATGGAAAACTTGTACGGAAAGTTCCATATGATCTGACTGATCCAGGGGATCAAATTTTGCTCAAAAATTCAAAGTGCTCGGAATCACTTCAAATCTAACGAGAGCGTAGGCCTCGTCATTATGAACCCAACACAACTCATTTGGGTTCAAATGGACGTCGGGAGAGAGAGATATCACGTTCTGTTCAAAACGACAAACAGGCAAAAAAAAGGGATATTGAGTGTACAGTCCGTACGGATGCTGACGTGACATGTACATACGACACATGGCAGAGATGAATTGGCATGATCATACGACACGTGGAATTCATTGGTTGGTAGATGTGGACGAATGATATTGCGACACATGGCAGATTTTGGTTGGTTGTACAGTGCCACGTGGCCCAGTCATGGGCTACCACGTGGCACCTTGTTATTGGTTGATTGTATAAAATTTATTTGGAGTCCATCAGATTCAACCCCGTGACCTCCACCCACATGCATAACCTTTGCAAAGTCCGTGCTACCAATGCGTCACCATAGTAGTTCTTACTATGTAATGGGTTTGCAATTATTTAAGTTTGAGTTGATGTGTGGTTGGCGCGGGGGTCCGGGTTGGGGCTTAGCCCCAGCCCTTGGTCGTATATTCAATACCATATGACCCTCTATCATACCGTTGGCATGGGTGTGCAGATTTGTATTGTGGTTCAAATGGTTATACAACCAACGCCCGCCACTTGTCCATTATCCATTTGCCTTTGGGATGGAGCCTCGTTTTTCATTTTGCACGTGGTCACATGGGCCACATGACCTCAGCCTTGGTGGTTAGGGGCTAGGTGCGCCCATAACCGTCCTACAATTTGCACTATTTGTGCAGTTGCGCCCGGTGCTGAGTTTTAACGCATAAAAATGCGTGGCAGCTAGGTTGAGGCAACAAGGGTGCATTTTGTCGATCCAGAGACAACAAGTTTGAAGGGGAACTTCTAGGAAGCCTATCTTCTTCAATTGTTGGCCAAACGAGGTGCCAAAAAAGCCCAACTAGGGGTTTTTGGACGTTCTGAAGCCATTGGAGCCATCTATTTGTAATTTTGAGCATTGTAAAGCACATATTTGAGCACTTTGAGCAAATAATACAAAAGATCCATTGGAAGTTGGACCAGGATATGTAGCCCAAGAGAGGGGTGAACTCCTTTATCATTTGTTGTGTTATGTGTTTTATGTTCACTTTTTATTGTTGTTTTTTATATGCATCTTGAATGAGTAATTTCTATAAAAGTTGTGTTGCAAACTTGATCCATTTGCATTTTAACACATGAATTAAATCTTGCAAATAATTTCAAGAATACAAATCTTCTTCATTTTTAGATCACTAACACTCTGCTATGGCTTCCTCAGACTGAAATCCACCTACGTAAGCCTTTTTTATCTCTTTTTATTGAATTGATCTCTAGATGGAAGTCCTTCTCCTTCCCTATCCAATATCTCCTTGAATATGTCAAGTGTCTTTTAAGTGTCATCCTTGGTCCTCTTGAATCACCGTCCTTCATGATATTGGANTGAGCACTTTGAGCAAATAATACAAAAGATCCATTGGAAGCTGGACCAGGAGATGTAGCCCAAGAGAGGGGTGAACTCCTTTATCATTTGTTGTGTTATGTGTTTTATGTTCACTTTTTATTGTTGTTGTTTATATGCATCTTGAATGAGTAATTTCTATAAAAGTTGTGTTGCAAACTTGATCCATTTTCATTTTAATACATGAATTAAATCTTGCAAATAATTTCAAGAATACAAGTCTTCTTCATTTTTAGATCACTGACACTCTGCTATGGCTTCCTCAGACTGAAATCCAACTACGTAAGCCTTTTTTATCTCTTTTTATTGAACTGATCTCTAGATGGAAGTCCTTCTCCTTCCCTATCCAATATCTCCTTGAATATGTCAAGTGTCTTTTAAGTGTCATCCTTGGTCCTCTTGAATCACCGTCCTTCATGATATTGGAGATACTTCACACACGTCTAGAATTTATTTTTCCTAAGGTTTTCCCTATGTTTATTAGTCATTATTCAGTCTCCTATAGTTGAGGGAGAATATTCCTCTAGGAGAATATTCTCTTCAGTTCACACTTCAGTTTGATCAGTTGAGTGGAGTCTAGATGCCACATTGGGATCATCACCAACTAATGTGAATTTTCCTTGGGATTATAAACAGACTAGCACATTACTCATGATTCCCTGATCTCCTCCTCACTTCACTCTATTTCAATCAGTTAACTGAAGACTGAGAGACTAGTTAACTCAAACTAGGTGGTAGTTCAGTCCAGTAACTTCTCGAGAGACTAGACTAGGTGGTATTTTACTCCTGTAACTGTTGGTGTGTGTCCATATCACTCTATACCACCACTATGGTGCATTGTATTCTCCTCCAATGCACATTAGATGAGTTATACAAAGTATATTATATGTAAATTATCATTCATTCATTTGATTAATGAGAATTCTTCCATTCTTTCTCTCATGTTTCTCTTTTCTTATATTTTGTCTACAAACTGTGCATGTCATTTTCTATCTAGATATATTATGTGCATTTTAAACACATTTACATGGTATCAGAGCCGACGGATTTCTTGGAAAAAAACACACCAAATTCTTTTTGCAGGTACTGAATATTGAAGATAGTGAAAAAATGGAATTTCCAAAATAATTCATTCTTACACCGTACAATTTATTTGCATGGAAGGAGAAGATGATAGTGAATCTTTGAAGAAAAGGATTATGTAGGTTAACCATGAACATAGATACTGAACCCACATTAGCCATATAAAAATCCAAGTATCTGAATCGAATGGATGAAGAGTTTGGACCTATTTGCAGTCTCATTCCTCTTGAACTCCTCTTTCACGTATCCTCCTGCAAAACCCCCAATGAAGCATGGAACACCATGGAAGGTATTTTTGGAAAACATGAAGAGATGAGGGGACACATGATCGAGGTGGAATTGCTCACTTTGGATCCAAAAACCTTCGACAATATCCAAGATTTCTTTACCAAATATAAGGATTTGTTGTCAGAACTCAAGGCTTGCGGGGTTGATAAATATAAGGAGGAGAAACAAATGGTTCTTACCATTCTCTCCAAAGTTGTTCTGCAATACTCAATGATTGTATCCACATTTTATTCAGCTAGGCTCACCTTTGGAGCCACCTGAGCGATGCCATGTTTTGAGGTCTTTATCGAGTCTCTGACACAAGAGAAAAGCAAGCTCATCAATATGGGAAAAATAAAAGTCCCAAAGGTGCATTCACTTACTATGCATGATGGTAGAGGTCATCAAAATCATAAATCTAAAGACAAATACAAAAGGAAAGCACATGAAAATCCAAAGAAGGAAGGGTTGTTATGACCCAACGCCTTAAAAATGATAAGAAATCAATAAAATTCAATCCACTTTGAGGGGGAAACCTCATTTACAGTATATAAAATTCAGAACACAATATGAGATGAGACAATATTATCCTAATACTATATCTCCTTGAAATATATAGGATAAAATGGGTTACAATTACAATGAAAGGGTGCAAAGAAGGGTTCTAGCTGACCTACTAGAAATGTAATAATTCAATATCTAGGGCATAATAAGGGGTTTTATACATATCATGGGGATTTGTCTAGGGATTAACATTCCCGACCCCTTCAAAAAAGTGTTTTCCTCAATACTTGTCTAACCACGGATGCTTCTGCATGAAGAAATCATCCTCCCATGTCGCCTCTTCCACTAGTAGGTTCTTCCATTTGATGAGGTATTCTGTAATTGCTCGATTTCTCAGCTACTTAATTCTCGTTTCAAGGATTGTTTCTGGATCTAGTATGATTTTCCCTTCTTCATTGAGCTCTGGTAAACTTGTTTATACTGGGATGTTTTTTTCGATCACCTTCTTCAAGCAATAAATATGGAATACTGGATGTACACGTGAATATGGAGGCAACTCCAATTTGTAAGCCATACTTCCAATCCTTTGCAAAACCTTATAGGGGCCATAATATTTGGGTGCTAGTTTGTTGTCCTTATTTTGTGTTGCTTGAGGGACATTTTTTTTATGGTTGTAGGCTTATAAATACCCAATACCCCACCTCAAATTCCCTTTCCCTGTGATGTTGATTTGCTTGTTGTTTCATACTATTTTGTGGCATAACCAATTTGTCCTTCAACAATTTTAGGACCTCTTGTTGGTTCCATATGTGTTCCTCCACTGCTTGAACCTTTGTATTCCCTTTCAAGGGTGATTTGATGGATGGAGGATGATATCCATAAAGTGCCAGAAATGAGGACATTTTTGTTGAAGTATGGAAGGATTTGTTGTATCACCATTCCGCTAAGGGAAACCACTTGACCAATTGTGTTTGTTTATTGGATGTAAAGTAATGAAGATATCATTCTATACATTTATTCACAATATCAGTTTTCCCATGAGATTGAGGGTGGTAAGATGAACTATGAGCCAATTGAGTACCAAAACAAGAAAATAATTCAGTCCAAAATTTTCCCATGAAAATTGGGTCTCTGTCACTTATAATAATCTTGGGGACTCCATGTAGTTTTTGAATTGTTTCCATGAATGTTTCTCCTACTGTGTTTTCTTTAAAAGGATGAGAAAGAGAGTGCAAATGGGCATACTTTGTTAGTCGATCCACTACTACCATGATGATGGTCTTTCCTTCTGATTTTGGTAAACCTGTAATAAAATCCATGGAAATTTCTTCCCGACATTCGCTTGGTATAGCTAATGGTTGTAGGAGACCTGGAGTCTTGATTTTCTCTCCCTTATTCTATTGGAAGACCAGACATTCTGAAACAAACTTTTGAACATCATTTTTAAGAACTTCCCAGAAAAAATCCCTCTTGACCCTGTGGTATGTTTTCAAGAATCCTGAATGTCCCCCTATAGGAGAAGTGTGCAATTCTAGAAAGATATTTTGTTTGAGTTGGGAAATCTTACATACGTATAGGTGATCATGATACCATAGAAAATCATTCTTCCATACAAAACTTTCTACTAAACTGGGGTCTTCATGTATTTTTTGAATGATCTTGCATACCTCTTGATCTTGATTCCATTCTATCCTTGCTTCTTCCACCCAATCCGATTGCAGACTAGAAATAGCACATAGCGAACCCTCTATTTCTTCTTATTTCCTAGAAAGGGCATCTTCCACAACATTATGTTTTCCTTTTTTGTATATAATTTCAAAGTCATAACCCGACATCTTTGTAACCCATTTTTGTTTCTCTTCTAAAGATAATCATTGTTATAAAAATAGGATCGCAGAGTAATAAAATAAAACAAATGCGAAAATAAAACACAGAAGATACACAATACAATAGAGACACAGATATACATGGTTCACCTAGTGTGAGCTACATCCACCAAAGAAATTTCGTCCTTACTTTATTATTATCCAGCAATCGAAGGGATACAACCTACAACAAACCCGTTGTAACTTCTTCTTCTTTCTCTCACAGTATCGTATCTTAGAATACAATATTCTCTATCAACCATAGCCGCAAATACATTTCCCTCATAAAAGAGGGTTTCCTTATAGGGAAAAAAACCCTACCATAATTTCTACCGTTAGATATGCGACCTTATAATGAACGGTCCAGATTTACAATGAAATTACAATATACATTTACAAGGAAATTTTTCCTTTGGGATCTTTGCCCCTGAATCCCCGCTTTCCCCCGGACCCCGCAAAGGAGGTAACCCCCCTCTACACTCCCCTGCGTGGAATATTGTAGATTCTTCTGGGGTGTAAAGTCTTCATGGGGTATAAACATGACTGAAAGAAAAGACCTATGAATCAAGAAGATGATCAGGCTCCACAACCAACAATCATTGCTCCAAAAAGTACTTCAAACTGTCATGATCTATTTTGACCTTGAAGTGTCTTCCTATTAGGTAAGGGCGCCATTTATGAACTACATGTATTATGGCCAAAATTTATTTTTGATAAATGGGTTTGACTAAGTTTTTTCCTTTAATTTGTCTTCTTTCAAAGACAATGGGTCTTCCTTCCTGCATTAAAATTGCACCAATTCCATGGCCTGAGGCATCACACTCCACAATAAATGTTTTTGTGAAGTCAGGTGTGGTCAAGACAGGAGTTGTACACATATCCTCCTTAATTTTTTCAAAAGATTTGGTTTCTTATTCTTTCCAAGAAAATGCTTCCTTCTTTAATAATGTTGTTAGAGGTGTTGTTATTTGACCATAGTTATTGAAAAACTTACGGTAATAGCCTGTCAATCCTAAGAATCCTCTAAGTTTCTTCAAGGTTTTGGGATTTGGCCATTCCCTTATAGCTTTAATTTTGTTAGGGTCCACTTTTACACCTTCATGAGATACAATTTGACCCAAATATTCCACTTCTTTAACCCCAAAGGAACACTTGGAAGGCCTTGCATAAAGTTGTTTCTCTTCCAATAGTTGTAATACTTTGTCAACATATTGTACATGCTCTTCCCAAGATTTGTTGTAGATTAGTATGTCATAAAAAAATACTAACACAAATTTTCTAAGGAAGGGCTTGAAAACAGAATTCATCAAGCTTTGAAATGTTGGTGGTTCATTAGTCAGTCCGAATGACATAACCAAAAATTCATAATGACCTTCATGTGTTCTAAAAGTTGTTTTATGAATGTCTTCCTGTCTCATTCTGATTTGATGATATCACGAACGAAGATCCAAATTAGCAGATAATTTTTCTCCATGTAATGCATATAATAATTCATCAGTGACATGGATAGGAAACTTATCTTTGATGGTCATTTTGTTGATTTTTCTATAATCTGGACACATACGCCATGAGCCATATTTTTTTGTAACCAACACCACTGGTGAAGAGAAAGAACTTTGGCTATGTTGAATGATGCCAACCTCTAACATTTCTTGGATCATGTGTTCAATCTCACTCTTCTGTGCATATGGATACCTATAAGGCCTAATGTTAGGCGGTACACTTCCTGGTTGCAAATGAATAGCATGGTCATGGTCTCGGGTAGGTGGAAGACCCTTACACATTTCACCAAATACCTTGGAATGATTATTCATAATTATTTGGAGATCTGATGGAGTCGGGGCTATAGATGTTTGAACATCAAGTGAGCACAATTTTGCAATTACACCCTGGTGTCCATTTTTGGGTATTTTTTCCATGCTATTAGAGCTTATCACTTTAGATTGTTTCCCTTGGATACCTCTAAGCTCATTTTCCTTACCATTTAAGGAAAATATCATAAAACTATTTTGAAAATCAAAGGCCACTATTCCCAATGATTGCAACCATTGGACCCCTAATACAACATCAACACCCCCCATTTGTATTGAAATCATGGGAATATCTAAAAAATACTCCCCCATGTTGAGGTTAATACTATGGTGTTTCCCTGAACAATTTATGGTACCTCCATCTCCAATCATTACTTGAAACTCTAGTGCAGGATATACAAAACAATTGAGATCTTTTGCTAATTTGTAATTGATGAAATTATGGGTGCTACTTGAATCAATTAATATTGTTACCTTTCTCTTTTTGATGTATCCTTGTATCTTGAGGGTTTGTGGAGTATTCATTCTAGCCAAAGCATGAAAATATATTGTTGGGGTATCCTCTTCTAGATTTGGGTCTTGTGACGGTTCCAATTCTTGATCTTTTTCCTCTTCACAGTCTATGTAGAATAATTTCTTCTCACCAAATTTATGCCCCTTACTGTACTTGTTGTCACAATTGAAACATATTCCTTTTGCTCTTATTTAATCCATTTTTTGAGGTGTCAACCTTGTTGGTTTAGGTACACTATCTTCTTCCTCCTCACAGTCTATGTAGAATAATTTATTCTCACCACATTTATGCCCTTTACTGTACTTTCCATCACAATTGAAACATAGTCCTTTTGCTCTTCTTTCATCCATTTGTTGAGGTGTCAACCTTGTTGGTTGAGATATGGTTGTCTTATGACCCACAAAATGATCTCTTCCTCCAATGCTATACTTGTGTGTAGCCTTATTTTTGGCATGAATATGACGAGCATTTTGCATAGCTTCCATAATACTTGTAGGTTGTCTTAAGAAAANTGATCTCTAGATGGAAGTCCTTCTCCTTCCCTATCCAATATCTCCTTGAATATGTCAAGTGTCTTTTAAGTGTCATCCTTGGTCCTCTTGAATCACCGTCCTTCATGATATTGGAGATACTTCACACACGTCTAGAATTTATTTTTCCTAAGGTTTTCCCTATGTTTATTAGTCATTATTCAGTCTCCTATAGTTGAGGGAGAATATTCCTCTAGGAGAATATTCTCTTCAGTTCACACTTCAGTTTGATCAGTTGAGTGGAGTCTAGATGCCACATTGGGATCATCACCAACTAATGTGAATTTTCCTTGGGATTATAAACAGACTAGCACATTACTCATGATTCCCTGATCTCCTCCTCACTTCACTCTATTTCAATCAGTTAACTGAAGACTGAGAGACTAGTTAACTCAAACTAGGTGGTAGTTCAGTCCAGTAACTTCTCGAGAGACTAGACTAGGTGGTATTTTACTCCTGTAACTGTTGGTGTGTGTCCATATCACTCTATACCACCACTATGGTGCATTGTATTCTCCTCCAATGCACATTAGATGAGTTATACAAAGTATATTATATGTAAATTATCATTCATTCATTTGATTAATGAGAATTCTTCCATTCTTTCTCTCATGTTTCTCTTTTCTTATATTTTGTCTACAAACTGTGCATGTCATTTTCTATCTAGATATATTATGTGCATTTTAAACACATTTACATGGTATCAGAGCCGACGGATTTCTTGGAAAAAAACACACCAAATTCTTTTTGCAGGTACTGAATATTGAAGATAGTGAAAAAATGGAATTTCCAAAATAATTCATTCTTACACCGTACAATTTATTTGCATGGAAGGAGAAGATGATAGTGAATCTTTGAAGAAAAGGATTATGTAGGTTAACCATGAACATAGATACTGAACCCACATTAGCCATATAAAAATCCAAGTATCTGAATCGAATGGATGAAGAGTTTGGACCTATTTGCAGTCTCATTCCTCTTGAACTCCTCTTTCACGTATCCTCCTGCAAAACCCCCAATGAAGCATGGAACACCATGGAAGGTATTTTTGGAAAACATGAAGAGATGAGGGGACACATGATCGAGGTGGAATTGCTCACTTTGGATCCAAAAACCTTCGACAATATCCAAGATTTCTTTACCAAATATAAGGATTTGTTGTCAGAACTCAAGGCTTGCGGGGTTGATAAATATAAGGAGGAGAAACAAATGGTTCTTACCATTCTCTCCAAAGTTGTTCTGCAATACTCAATGATTGTATCCACATTTTATTCAGCTAGGCTCACCTTTGGAGCCACCTGAGCGATGCCATGTTTTGAGGTCTTTATCGAGTCTCTGACACAAGAGAAAAGCAAGCTCATCAATATGGGAAAAATAAAAGTCCCAAAGGTGCATTCACTTACTATGCATGATGGTAGAGGTCATCAAAATCATAAATCTAAAGACAAATACAAAAGGAAAGCACATGAAAATCCAAAGAAGGAAGGGTTGTTATGACCCAACGCCTTAAAAATGATAAGAAATCAATAAAATTCAATCCACTTTGAGGGGGAAACCTCATTTACAGTATATAAAATTCAGAACACAATATGAGATGAGACAATATTATCCTAATACTATATCTCCTTGAAATATATAGGATAAAATGGGTTACAATTACAATGAAAGGGTGCAAAGAAGGGTTCTAGCTGACCTACTAGAAATGTAATAATTCAATATCTAGGGCATAATAAGGGGTTTTATACATATCATGGGGATTTGTCTAGGGATTAACATTCCCGACCCCTTCAAAAAAGTGTTTTCCTCAATACTTGTCTAACCACGGATGCTTCTGCATGAAGAAATCATCCTCCCATGTCGCCTCTTCCACTAGTAGGTTCTTCCATTTGATGAGGTATTCTGTAATTGCTCGATTTCTCAGCTACTTAATTCTCGTTTCAAGGATTGTTTCTGGATCTAGTATGATTTTCCCTTCTTCATTGAGCTCTGGTAAACTTGTTTATACTGGGATGTTTTTTTCGATCACCTTCTTCAAGCAATAAATATGGAATACTGGATGTACACGTGAATATGGAGGCAACTCCAATTTGTAAGCCATACTTCCAATCCTTTGCAAAACCTTATAGGGGCCATAATATTTGGGTGCTAGTTTGTTGTCCTTATTTTGTGTTGCTTGAGGGACATTTTTTTTATGGTTGTAGGCTTATAAATACCCAATACCCCACCTCAAATTCCCTTTCCCTGTGATGTTGATTTGCTTGTTGTTTCATACTATTTTGTGGCATAACCAATTTGTCCTTCAACAATTTTAGGACCTCTTGTTGGTTCCATATGTGTTCCTCCACTGCTTGAACCTTTGTATTCCCTTTCAAGGGTGATTTGATGGATGGAGGATGATATCCATAAAGTGCCAGAAATGAGGACATTTTTGTTGAAGTATGGAAGGATTTGTTGTATCACCATTCCGCTAAGGGAAACCACTTGACCAATTGTGTTTGTTTATTGGATGTAAAGCAATGAAGATATCGTTCTATACATTTATTCACAACCTCAGTTTTCCCATGAGATTGAGGGTGGTAAGATGAACTATGAGCCAATTGAGTACCAAAAAAAGAAAATAATTCAGTCCAAAATTTTCCCATGAAAATTGGGTCTCTGTCACTTATAATAATATTGGGGACTCCATGTAGTTTTTGAATTGTTTCCATGAATGTTGTTGCTACTGTGCTTGCTTTAAAAGGATGAGAAAGAGAGTGCAAATGGGCATACTTTGTTAGTCGATCCACTACTACCATGATGATGGTATTTCCTTCTAATTTTGGTAAACTTGTAATAAAATCCATGGAAACTTCTTCCCGGCGTTGGCTTGGTATAGCTAATGGTTGTAGGAGACCTGGAGTCTATATTTTCTCTCCCTTATTCTATTGGAAGACCAGACATTCTGAAATAAACTTTTGAACATCATTTTTAAGAACTTCCCAGAAAAAATCCCTCTTGACCCTGTGGTATGTTTTCAAGAATCCTGAATGTCCCCCTATAGGAGAAGTGTGCAATTCCAGAAACATATTTTGTTTGAGTTGGGAAATCTTACATAAGTATAGGTGATCATGATACCATAGAAAATCATTCTTCCATACAAAACTTTCTACTAAACTGGGGTCTTCATGTATTTTTTGAATGATCTTGCATACCTCTTGATCTTGATTCCATTCTATCCTTGCTTCTTCCACCCAATCCGATTGCAGACTAGAAATAGCACATAGCAAACCCTCTATTTCTTCTTATTTCCTAGAAAGGGCATCTTCCACAACATTATGTTTTCCTTTTTTTTATATAATTTCAAAGTCATAACCTGACATCTTTGTAACCCATTTTTGTTTCTCATCTAAAGATAATCATTGTTAGAAAAACAGGATCGCATAGCAATAAAATAAAACAAATGCGGAAATAAAACATAGAAGATACACAATACAATAGAGACACAGATATACATGGTTCACCTAGTGTGAGCTACGTCCACCAAAGAAATTTTGTCCTTCCTTTATTATTATCCAGCAATCGAAGGGATACAACCTACAACAAACCCATTGTAACTTCCTCTTCTTTCTCTCACAGTATCATATCTCAGAATACAATATTCTCTATCAACCATAGCTGCAAATACATTTCCCTCATAAAAGAGGGTTGTCTTACAGGGAAAAAAACCCTAACATAAATTCTACCGTTAGATATGTGACCTTATAATGAACGGTCCATATTTACAATGAAATTACAATATACATTTACAAGGCAATTTTTCCTTTGGGAGCTTCACCCCCGAATCCCTGCTTTCCCCCGGACCCCGCAAAGGAGGTAACCCCCCTCTGCACTCCCTCGTGTGGAATATTGTAGATTCTTTTGGGGTGTAAAGTCTTCATGGGGTATAAACACGACTGAAAGAAAAGACCTATGAATCAGGGAGATGATCAAGCTCCACAACCAACAATCATTGCTACAAAAAGTACTTCAAACTGTCATGATTTATTTTGACCTTGAAGTGTCTTCCTATTAGGTAAGGGCGCCATTTCTGAACTGCATGTATTATGGCCAACATTTATTTTTGATAAATGGGTTTGACTAAGTTTTTTCCTTTAAGTTGTCTTCTTTCAAAGACAATGGGTCTTCCTTCCTGCATTAAAACTGCACCAATTCCATGGCCTGAGGCATCACACTCCACAATAAATGTTTTTGTGAAGTCAGGTGTGTTCAAGACGGGAGTTGTACACATATCCTCCTTAATTTTTTCAAAATCTTTGGTTTCTTATTCTTTCCAAGAAAATGCTTCATTCTTTAATAATGTTGTTAGAGGTGTTGTTATTTGACCATAGTTATTGACAAACTTACGGTAATAGCTTGTCAATCCTAAGAATCCTCTAAGTTTCTTCAAGGTTTTGGGAGTTGGCCATTCCCTTATAGCTTTAATTTTGTTAGGGTCCACTTTTACACCTTCATGAGATACAATTCGACCCAAATATTCCACTTCTTTAACCCCAAAGGAACACTTGGAAGGCCTTGCATAAAGTTGTTTCTCTTCCAATAGTTGTAATACTTTGTCAACATGTTGTACATGCTCTTCCCAAGATTTGTTGTAGATTAGTATGTCATCAAAAAATACTAACACAAATTTTCTAAGGAAGGGCTTGAAAACAGAATTCACCAAGCTTTGAAATGTTGGTGGTGCATTAGTCAGTCCGAATGGCATAACCAAAAATTCATAATGACCTTCATGTGTTCTAAAAGTTGTTTTATGAATGTCTTCCTGTCTCATTCTGATTTGATGATATCCCGAACGAAGATCCAAATTAGTAAATAATTTTGCTCCATGTAATGCATCTAATAATTCATCAATGACATGGATAGGAAACTTATCTTTGATGGTCATTTTGTTGATTTGTCTATAATCTGGACACATACGCCATGAGCTGTATTTTTTTGTAACCAACACCACTGGTGAAGAGAAAGAACTTTGGCTATGTTGAATGATGCCAACCTCTAACATTTCTTGGATCATGCGTTCAATCTCACTCTTCTGTGCATATGGATACCTATAAGGCCTAATGTTAGGCGGTACACTTCCTGGTTGCAAATGAATAGCATGGTCATGGTCTCGGGTAGGTGGAAGACCCTTACACATTTCACCAAATACCTTGGAATGATTATTCATAATTATTTGGAGATCTGATGGAGTCGGGGCTATAGATGTTTGAACATCAAGTGAGCACAATTTTGCAATTACACCCTGGTGTCCATTTTTGGGTATTTTTTCCATGCTATTAGAGCTTATCACTTTAGATTGTTTCCCTTGGATACCTCTAAGCTCATTTTCCTTACCATTTAAGGAAAATATCATAAAACTATTTTGAAAATCAAAGGCCACTATTCCCAATGATTGCAACCATTGGACCCCTAATACAACATCAACACCCCCCATTTGTATTGAAATCATGGGAATATCTAAAAAATACTCCCCCATGTTGAGGTTAATACTATGGTGTTTCCCTGAACAATTTATGGTACCTCCATCTCCAATCATTACTTGAAACTCTAGTGCAGGATATACAAAACAATTGAGATCTTTTGCTAATTTGTAATTGATGAAATTATGGGTGCTACTTGAATCAATTAATATTGTTACCTTTCTCTTTTTGATGTATCCTTGTATCTTGAGGGTTTGTGGAGTATTCATTCTAGCCAAAGCATGAAAATATATTGTTGGGGTATCCTCTTCTAGATTTGGGTCTTGTGACGGTTCCAATTCTTGATCTTTTTCCTCTTCACAGTCTATGTAGAATAATTTCTTCTCACCAAATTTATGCCCCTTACTGTACTTGTTGTCACAATTGAAACATATTCCTTTTGCTCTTATTTAATCCATTTTTTGAGGTGTCAACCTTGTTGGTTTAGGTACACTATCTTCTTCCTCCTCACAGTCTATGTAGAATAATTTATTCTCACCACATTTATGCCCTTTACTGTACTTTCCATCACAATTGAAACATAGTCCTTTTGCTCTTCTTTCATCCATTTGTTGAGGTGTCAACCTTGTTGGTTGAGATATGGTTGTCTTATGACCCACAAAATGATCTCTTCCTCCAATGCTATACTTGTGTGTAGCCTTATTTTTGGCATGAATATGACGAGCATTTTGCATAGCTTCCATAATACTTGTAGGTTGTCTTAAGAAAATTTCATGTTTAATGTCTTCTTTTAATCCACCCATGTAAGCTTCCAGCAAGTGTTCATCACTTAGGTTATCCACCCTTGTGGCCAGTACCAGGAATTCTGAATTATATTCTTCAATATCACCTAACTGCTTGATTCCGGTCAATTGACTGAAGTAGTCTTATTCCCAAACTCTCTCATATTGTGCTTCTAAGTCTGTTGTAAATAAACCCCAAGTGTAGTGATATAAAGGGGGTTGACTTTTCACTATCGATTGATACCACTGATATGGTTTTATCTCAAAGTTCAAGGTTTCTATGTGAATCCTTTTCTTATAATCCATAATAATATGTAGTTTGAAATATTTCTCTATTTGGTTCACCCAAGTAAATACCTTTGTACCATCAAACTTCTTTAATTCAATTTTGGGAAAGTTGAATTTAGGACCCCCACCAGAATTAACTCTACTATTAGAGTTAGATTCACTAAATGGATTATTATTGGAATTTTGTTCAACATGAGTACTACCCTTTTTCATGAGTCCATTCTTTTTTTATGTCTCCTTTAGGGAATCTCTCATCTATAGCTTGAAATATCAAGGAAGACATTTTCAATTTCCTTCGTGGAATTTTTTATTTCTCTTTTTATGTCATTCTTACTTTCTTCCATCATATTTTCCATATCATCCATCTTGTTTTTCATACCCTCCATATTGTTTTCCATGTCATTCATCTTCCCTTCCATTACTTGAATTTTTCTTTGTGAATTTACCCAATTATTAGACTTTTCATTCACATTCTTAATGTATTCCTCTAATTTGGACAACTTGTTATGTATGTCCTCATTTTATTCTGGAGTCATAGATGAGACTTTTGGAGGCTTAAGTGTTGTCACCTTTTTTGGACCCATATGGAGTAATAATAATAATACTCCTCTATTCTATATTTATCACAAATTTCAAATCACCCGAAACAAATATTCCAAAAATAATTGTGCCAATTGTAAGTTACGTACCTTTAAAAACCTTAATTTGGATTTTGTCCTCTTTGATGACCTTCTTTCTGGTGTATCTCTAAAATTCTATCCCTTACGAGTCTTCAGTTTCGACTTGTAGTAATATGAAATTTATTTTCTCCAATGCCACAGGTCTGACCAAAATTGGATGTGCCAAGTGAAACTTATGGTAACTTCTTCACACCTTGTTGAATTTTGTCTTTTCCAAGAGATCTCACTTGTATAGCATGCCCCACACTAAATAATAGATATAAATTATGAAATTTGTACCCAAGATACTAAAAACTATGCACTATCCAATGCAACTGGTCTCACTCAATTTGGATACTATATGAATAAGTTATGATTGTTTTACCCAGAACACATGTTTGAGAGTAGTCAATAGGACTAGTCAGGTACTCTATCTTCCATAGGGTGTATCCACAAACGTAGGATGACCCAGAAGTTGTAATTTTTATCACCGATACCTTGATCATTTCTATGAATAGACTTCGGATTTCAGGGTCTGAAACATTACAGACAAATATTTATAGTGAAAATTACGCAATGACTAAATTTAGGATGATTCCAGAACCATGTCTTACACAGGCTATATCTCCCAAAGTGTAAGGCCTCAGGAGATGAAATTTTAACCCCACGTACCTTGATTAGTCTACTAAATATCCTCCAAGGGGTTTCTTATGAAACTTCCTAGAAAAACTGTTATAGTGAAAATTCCAAGGTGTCTCAGATGTAGCAGTGAAACCCCAAGACCTTGAGCTCTGATACGAAATGTTATGACCCAACGCCTTAAAAATGATAAGATATCAATAAAATTCAGTCCACTTCGAGGGGGAAACCTAATTTAAAGTATATAAACTTCATAACACAATATGAGATGAGATAAGATGATACTAATACTAGATATCTTTGATATATATATATATATATATAGGAGACAGGGGGGTTACAATTACAATGATAGGGTGCAAAGAAGGGTTCTAGCTGACCTACTAGAAATGTAATAATTCAATATCTAGGGAATAATAAGGGGTTTTATACATATCATGGGGGGTTTGTCTAGGGATTAACAAGGGTACTCAAAACCCTTCAACGATGCCTTTGGATCCAAAGGTGGAAAGAGAAGAAAAGGGGAGAAATGCACTTACTGCCATAAAGGATTTCATCCAGAATCCACATGTATGCATAAATAGATAGATTAAATGGCCCAAATACTTCAACAAAACAACCTTGGATATCGCATCCTCAATGGTGCCAAGAAGAAGAAGCTAGAAGATCAGAATCCCAAGAAAGGTAATTCTATCCATGCTTTGATTGCCGTCAACTCCTCTCTCGATGCTTGGATCCTAGATTCAGAAGAATCACACCACATGGTAGCCACAAATGATTTCTACTCTTCATTCAATGCATGCAAAGTTCCTCGTATTATGATGGGGGACAACTCTCGAGTTGAGGTCACTGGTAAAGGAAGAATTGAACTCACAAATGAAGCTTTGAGAATGTGTTACACG
>JZKD02S0410125.1:0-12387 GCA_000966675.3 Picea glauca | reverse complement strand
TCTTTTGGGTGTACCTCAAAACCTTGAGGTTGCTCTATATATACTTCTTCCTCAATCACTCCATTGAGAAAGGCGGTCTTTACATCCATCTGATGTAAACTCCAACCCATGGAAGTTACTAGAGATATTATGGCTCTGATAGATGTACATCTGGAAACCGGAGCAAACATCTCATCATCATCTTCTCCTTCCTGTATGGAGAACCCTCTAGCCACAAATCTCGCCTTGTACTTATCAATACTTCCATCTACAGCATGCTTTATCTTATAAACCCACTTTGAAGTGACTACAGACTTCTCTTTAGGTCTCGGCACAACTTCCCATACATCATTCTTCATGATGGATTGGTATTCTTCCATCATGGCCTCCTTCCATTCTTTCTTCTTAATTGCTTCCTCAAAGGTGGAAGGTTCTGCATTAACCAAACTTGTAATCGGTGTCGCATAACTAGTGAACCTTTTGGATTTCTTGCTGTTTGAAAGTACCAGTGGGAGCCTTATGCTTTTCTGCTTCCTACAAAGTAATTTCAAGCCATGCTAGTTTTTTTATTGTCTTAGGTATAATAGTTGGTTCCACAGATTCATGTGGTGGTTCTTGTTCTTCATTAGGTTGTTCTGGAGAACATGTACTTTCTTCTTTTGTATCTTCATGTTCCTCTTCTTCGTTGGATTCTATAGACTTCTTAAATGCAATCCTTTCATCAAAAGTTATATCTCTACTTATTTCAATCTTATGTTGACCTGGAACATAGATTCTATATGCTTTTGATGATTCACTATAGCCAACAAATATTCCTCTTTCCTGGGGGTTCCAACTTCTTTCTCTTATCCTTGGGAACATGAATGTATACAGGACATCCAAAGATTCTCAAGTGTTCAATGCTTGGCTTCTTTCCTGAAAAGGCTTCGTCAGGAGTCATGTTCTTCAATATTCTATGTGGACTTCTATTTTGACATGAATAGTTGTCATAGCTACTTCTCCCCGTAGGAACATAGATAAGTTATGATCATTCATCATTGCTTTGACTGATTCTTTAATGGTTTTGTTCTTTCTTTCAGCCACACCATTCTGTTGAGGATTGTGAGGGACAATGAGCTCCCTCCTAATCCCAACTTCTTTACAAAAGGCAACGAGCTCCTTGGAGGTGTATTCTCCGCCATTATTAGATCTTATCGTCTTGATCTATTTATCTGTTAGGTTCTCTACTTCAGCCTTGAATTCCTGGAATTTCCTAAATACTTCATCCTTAGTCTTTAACAGATACAACCATCTCTTTCTTGAGAAGTCATCTATGAATGTTACATAGTAAAGCGATCATCCTAGAGACTTCACTAGCATAGGTCCACATATATCTAAATGTATTAGGTCTAAGATGCCTTTGGATCTATTCTCACTGCTTGGGAAAGGTTTCTTAATGTTCTTCCCAAGTGCACATCCTCTGCACACACCTTCATGTACTGATTGTAATTCTAGTATGCCTACAACCATCTGTTTCAGGGATGGCAAGGCTTGATAATGAAGGTGAGCATACCTTCTATGCCATAACTCATTAGGGTTGATTTCGTCATGTACTAGGGCTTGAGTATTCTGACCTAGGAGTTTATATAACCTTCCTTCACGAGTTCCAATAACCCTAGCGTTTTCTATCTTGGAATCTTTAGACCATACAAGAACTTTTCCATCCACAAAAACTACTCTATCTCCTTTCTCTTCCAAACAGGAAATAGATACTAGATTCTTTTTCAAATCAGGAACATATAAAACATTGCTAAGATGGATAGAGTTACATGATTCCATTTTGATAGTAGCTTGTCCAATTCCCTTGACTACATAAGGGTTCTTGTCTCCAAGCTCTACTTTATGAGGTGTCTCCTTTTCCTTCATGCTTGAGAAATTCTTACAATCACCTGTCATATGCCTTGAAGCTCCACTATCGACCAGCCACATGTCATCTTCAATGGTTCCAGTAAGAGCCGAATAATAGAAGAAATCTGCTTCATCATGCTTTGTCTTATTTGAGGGTTCTTCATTATTGGTAGTTGATGCAAGATGTCTCTCTTTTCTCTTCCTTGTTAGTTTAGGACAATTCCTTTTGTAGTGGTCATAATAATGGCATTCAAAGCATTGAACCTTTGACATATCTCTCTTGAACTTCTTTCTTGAATCAAATCTTTTCTTACCTCCTTGTCTTTTAAACTTTGTAGCAAAGGCTTGAGCATCTTCTTACTTCTGAGGTTTTCCCTTGGAGTTCAACCTTGTCTCTTCCTGTGCACAACATGTCCAAAGTTCTTCTAACGTTGGAAACTCCTTCCTTGTATTCATGCTTGCAGCAAATGCATCCCATGATCTAGAGAGACCATTGAGTGCTATATTCAGAACTTCCTTTTCTGGGATGGCTTCTTCAATAGCTTGTAGTTGATCTCTCAACTGAGAAATCCTCACAAAGTATGAAGCTATGGTGTCATCCTTTGTCATCTTTGTGTCATGGAGTTCATTCTTTAGACTCATCACTAGCCCAATATTTCTGACTGAGAAAAGGTTTATTAGGGCATCGCGCATCTTCTTGGATGAGTCAACATGAGAAATGTAGGGTATCAAGTGATCCTTTACAGAGTCCACTATGATACTCATAGCATTAATGTCATTATCCTTGAACTTCTCTAGTGCTGCAACATTCTGAGGTTCCTTCTCTTTTCCTGCTTCAAACTGTGGTTGCATGATATTGCCTTTCACGATATCTAGGACTTTATTCTTGGCAAGGATGAGGTCAATCCTTGTCTTCCTTGCTCTAAAGTTTAAAGCCCCTTCTAACTTGTTTTCTGACTTCATAGAGTAAGTCATGACGATTTGACTTAGTCAACCTTTGACTTTGACTTGGTCAACCTTTGACTTGGACCAAAAACACAAACTTGACACCTTGGCTTGCTGAGAGTACAAGGAGGTGCGCTTGGCTAGGGTGCACTACGTTATCCAGGAATTAGGTCAAGGTGCCTCAACAAGAGGATTAGGGTTTCGTTGTTGCAACAAAACTCTGACTGCAACTGCAACTGAGCAAATTCTCCCAATCTACCTTCCAGTGGTTAGACTGTCTGAAGATAGTGTCGGCCCATAACCTATTAAAATAATAGGTGTGCTCGTTTTCACCATAGACAATATCACTATATTGTCACTCAACCATAGGCACAAAAGCCACCCCCGAGCACCTTAACCTTGACAGATAGAATAATTCTGAAAGCAATCGCTAGAACCAATAGCCAACCAAGGTAGTGTACCTCTCTCCAAAGCTAGCGTACCAAGCAAAAAGTCCAAACCATAACCAAAGACCAAGTCACTTTTGCAGCAATTGCAGCGCTCCTCCATTCATGCGCACCACTAGTCCTTATGTAGTTGTGAGAGTGAGTGAGTGCAAATGAGCTCAAGCACCCTCTATTTATAGTCCTCCAAGTCACTTCATCGGGCCGACTTCTTCTCTTGGAGGCTAATAACTTAATATAATTTATTCTCTTGAGCCTCTTAATATAAATTATTCTCTTGAGCCAACTTGTCTTCTAGGGTTATTAACCAACTATTTAGGGTTTCTCTTGCTTCCGGGAATATTCTAGTCTCGTCAAAGGTTACACATAGAGGTTAATACCTCCTGCAGCTACCGTAATATCAACATGTTCGTGGCGAATGTGTTGGATATCTATGGAATTTAAGAGAAATTTTCTAATGTTTTATGGTTTATTCTTTCTTATATCTATCAACGTTTACTACAAGAGGTATTAGAGCTCTTTCTTGGGCACAAAGTGGAAGAATTTTTTTCCTTTTGCAAATTTTTGATGGAAAAAAAATAACAGCAGCATTCAAGTTGATTTATGAAACTTTATGTGCAAAATTTGAAGAAATCAGCAATATATTTGAATTCCTCTTGAAAAAGTACCCAATTTCAAAACAAAAAAATCGTCCAAAACAAAGTCCAGGATGTGAAGATATCATTGATTCAAAATCAACATTTTTTTAGGGTTTTTTCCAGTGACCGCCACAAATTTCGCAAATTGGATATCTTTCAACAAATTGGCTAGATTTATGTTAAACTAGTACCAGTAGATCCAGAGAAGCCGTGGCATTTCATAATTGGGGTCATAATAGCCAATCTGAAAAGTATAACAAAAGTTATGATCATTTTACCTTTCAACCTCAAACCCTAACTACATAAATGAGCTCCATTACAAAGTAAGTGAATCTCTTTGAAACCCTAGTTCTATTTTTCAGTTTTCAAGCAAGATGTTTACTGTACAGTATAATATAATGGTTGTACTATTGAAGAATACATAAAAGAAAGGAAGAAAATATGGGGAAAGAATTGAAAATTTTGGGTAGATTGGAATTTAAAAGGTGATGCTACCATTTGGTGGAATCTGCTTAGGCACTTTCAAATGAAAAATTTGAAAAATTAGTTCTAGATAGGTGGTCTTGTGTTGTGAAGAAGGATAAGAAGAGCACTAAGGATTTATTTTCATGTGATAACTTCATATTACAGGTTCATGGAGGTATTCAGTAAGAGAGGGTTATTTTTTCTATAAGCCCTAGTAGCAAGCATAACTTCATCAATGTTAACTTAGCTAAAAGATTGCAAGTACCCGCAAAGAATATTCAAAGCACATAGGTTGAGGGTGAAAATGTTCAAATTTTTAAAGATTTGAAGATTACCATGGATAAATGTGTTGCATTCATATTTTTATGCTATAGTTATGGATGATGTGGATATTGTTTTGCGATATCCTTAGATGGACTCAATTGGTATTGTTAATATTAATGTGCAAAAGAAGATTTTGAAGCGTTGGTACAAGAAAAAGAAAATTACATTGCGGGATATTTCTCTTATTAAACAGGAAAGGTTGAAGGAGGCACATGTAGAAGTGCTTGGAGGGAAACAAAATGCAATACCTAATGACACATCAGATGAAGAGTCCAGGGTTGAATCAGATGCCTTCGGATTTTGGTAGCACTTCTTGAGTGTTAGGCTCTTCCATGGTTTTCCCTTCATGAATGGACTTTGCCTCCTGTATACCTAGAGCCTAATCCATTCTTCATTTTCTTTTGCAAATTATTTAACCTCTGTAGTAGCAGAGTGCTTAGCCGATTTTGCTCCTCTTGAGCTTCAACATCCTTTCATTATCAGCTCTACATCTCTATCCTCAAACTCCTTATAGTTTCTACCAGCTCCAATAACCCCAACCTCTTTCTATGCTCATTAGACTTTGCCTCTTCTATGTTGATATTCAGGCCCCTAACTTCTTCGTGGATGTCAAGTCTTTGCCTATCTTCCATGTCTCCTCGTCAATAATATTCTCCAATTTTGTTCTTTACTTGTCCTTGTTGTAGCTTTGACTCTGCAAGAAGTCTGTCTACCAATAAAACTGTTAGATACATCTCAATGTCAGGTCTGTAACATTTTCTTTTAAATTCAGGAAAATATATGCAATTGATCAGTTTTTCCTATTAAGGCTACAAGTCTCTTCTTCTTCTTAATTTCTGAAGCACTACTCCAAGATTTGAGCCATCAAAATTATCCCCCTCTGAATTAGCCTTCCAATGACTACACCATGCCCAATTTGGGATTCTAAGCTAGAAGTTATGGCTTTTTATAGTCATTTATCCTCATGGACATTTTGTCAAACACATATCCTACAAACTACATTTTCCCAAAATTTTCAGAAAGCTAACTCTAAAATTTAGGCACCTCTTCATTTACACCTACATAAAATACCCAAATACTTGAATAACCTTCTATCTGGTAATTGCAGCACTAAATTCACCATTTGCAAACTCCAAACGCTATTTTCCCCAATTATTCTCATAGAGAAATTTCATCAAACGCTTTTCACACAACTACAATTTACTCATATAAAGTTGACTTCTAGCCCATACAGTGCCAGCATTGTAACCAATACCTCTGATACCATTCTATAACGTACCCAATACCCTCCGTGCACTTTAAAACCCAAATTCGCACCAATTTACTAAGGAATCGAACTCATTGTTCTATTATTAAACTATTTACTTTAAGTAGGCATGACACTACAGATTTATGTAACCTAAATGTAACCATTCAATTATTTGTTAAACCCTAAATCATAAATGCAAGCTAACACAGGAAATCAGAAGAACAAACTAGAAATTAATTCAACCATGACATAAACCATAATAATTCACTATTAATTCAACACAATGCACAGATATATTTATGAACACTTATATGTCAGGAATTGTCCAACAATTGGCTACAAAAAAGGGATGTTCCACCCAACCATAGGCTCCCTGCTGCATGAGTTCTCTCTACAACATAGGGCACCTTCACGCTAAGGCTATCAATACACAAGGGAACACTTTTCTTATGGTTGCCTCTAATTTCTCTTCTCACAACCTGATTCCTAGGTCACGGTCATTAATTACACCTATAATAATTCCCAATCCACAACCCTCTTCCACATCAGCCTGCACAACCCAAGGAATGGAATCCCCTTCTCTACTCAACAATCCCTTAGGTTATCCCACTTCCTTCTAGGGCTCTAGCACCAGCTGGTTGGGAAATCTCACTGCTAGGATTCCACAAAATTATCAATTGTAGCTAATGTCCTCAAGGACGGCCATTATCATTTCGTACAGGCACAATTCTCACTTAATGCATGGTTGTAGCTTTCACAATTCGAGTTTAGTATACACAACAGTTCGCTTATGGACAATTCTCTCGATTTCCCCAAACAAAGGACCGTTCGTAGGGTAAATTCCAATTTATGATAAGTTCGACTCGGATAATTTGAGCGGAAGCTAACATTCGAACTCCTCTCTCGAACCTTCAAAACCGAAAAATACTTTGTTTGCATGGAAAAGGTAAAGCTTTTAATTGCATGGCATGAAGGAGCCACGTATTTCATTCATGCACTAATCCCCCTAAGGCTTAATTAAATAGTAATTAGCTAATAATCAATGGAGTAAATTATGTTTTACTAGACTTTGGGTTAAATCCCCTTACTAAGGTCCTTTTCTTTAGCCTACTTAAGCCCCCTGGTCTTTCCCCTCTTGCGGAGTCATAGCCCCCATTCTTTTTGTCCTCTTCTCAAACAGATGGTGTACTTTTTTATTAACATTCAATGTTCGGTTACAAATTGCATTTGTCAGTTTATAGCCATTCATCATGTACATACACAATATTGAACTAGGGATTCTATCATTCCAAAAAAAATTATTTACCAAGTAGAACAGCACCAAATAAGGATTCTAAAGGGGTACAAGGATCTAAGATAGATTTCAAGGAGATTTATAGGGATGTGAGAATTGCAATGGAAGTACGTGAGAAATTTGGCGCATTACAATCCACTGGTAACTTTTCAAATCCATTAGCCACGAATGATCAAGGGCATATTGATCCTATTACTTTGTGGGGCTTCCATGGCCAAGACAACATTCATCTCTCGACTCTAGTGACCAAGTTGTTATCGTGGGTTGCTAGGTCCTCATCAACTAAAAAGAATTGGAGTACATATGGCCTCATCCATTCGGTGAAGCAAAACAAATTAAGAGCAATGAAGGCTAAGGATCTTGTGTTCGTTCATTCCAACCTCTGCTTTCTATCACATTCTAATCCAAAGTATAAGAAAGGTCAAAGCAGGATGTAGGATGTGGAGCCTAAGATCTCCAACTTAAACATGACATTGAATGCCATTACTCATCTCAACCTACTTGAGGATGTCACACGTACCAGTCGAGCATTCTACTGCAGCTTCCAACATTCCTCAACCCCCATTGTTTATTCATGATGTAGAGTAGCAATATGCAAATGATGAGCATGTATAACCATTTAAGATATGTAGTCAAACCTGTTGGATTTTCCATATTTATAGAGCATTAGTGTTACTATTGTTCTTTTACTTCATTACCATTAACATATATATAATGTACTGAGTAGTAGTAACATAAATAAGAGACAGAAAAGAACACAAGACATTTATCCTGGGAAAACCCCAAATGGGGGAAAAACCCAGCAACCTTTCTTAGATAGATTTCGTTCACAAAGCAAGTCCAATCAGATAAACCCTAGCACAAGTGCTAGCTTAACCAGAAATACCACCCCAGCTGCAGCACCAGCACCATACAAAGATAGTGCACCTCCTAAAGGAGTAGTGCACAAGAGAGAGATACCAAAAGACTGAGCAGTAATAAACTGTGCAGCTGTAGCTACTGCGTCACCTCCTCCAAACTTGCGCCTTGCTTCTATGTAGCTGGGAGAGTGTGAGTGAGTGAACAAATGAGCTAAGGCGCCTCCTTATTTATAGTCTTCTTTCCCTTCTAGTTGGGCCAACTTCTCTTCTAGGAAGGTGTCTTTTCATTATATTTTATTCTTCTGGGTCGACTTCTCTTCTAGGGTATTTCAACATCTGTCCAATGGATCTCTTGCTTTTGAAATCTTCTCTGCATCTAAGAAAGGTCATCTAGGAGGGAAAGATCCTCCCATAGCTAACAAAACATCAACACTCACTCTTAACTGGGGAGGCATCTTTCACAATGTCTTCATCTAATAGTCCACTAACTATTTTGCAATCTACTAGTAGGCTCACGGCTGCTACAATGCCTTTGGTAGATCGAATCAACAGGCATAGTCTCTACGATCAAACAGTAGCACACACAGCTACATCCAAACAATCTAGTAATCTCCATGACAATCAGCTAGTAGCACATAGCTACTACAATGTCATCCAATAGATCACAATTGTTGCCTAGTACACAACTATTGTCCAGTGACACAGAGTCACTGTTAGTGGAACACATCCACTGTAGTAGCACACAGCTACTGTCCAGAGACACATAGTCTCCGCCAATGGTACTCAACAACCGAAGTAGCACAGAGCTACTGTCTGGAGTCACACAGCCTACGCCAGTGGAACACACCCACCGAAGAAGCACACAACTATTGTTCGGAGTCACACAGCCTCCGCCAGTGGAACACATTCACCGAACTAGCACACAGCTATTGTTCGAAGTCACACAACCTCCGCCAATGGAACACATCCACCGAAGTAGCAAACAACTACTGTTCGGAATCACACAGCCTCCACCAGTGGAACACATCCACCGAAGTAGCACACAGCTACTGTTCAGAGTCACACAGCCTCTGCCATAGTATTACGACTATGTGTGTGATGTTTCTTCTCTCAACAGGTCCAACAGTGCATTACCCCCTCAGCCACCTCACATGACTTATCTAGGGAACCCCTGGCCAGAGGGGTTAGCCGGCATGAGAAGAAACAACACACCTCCCTCTCAACGAGGGTGGACATTTGGCAACCCTCCAAGCTTGTCCGTGAAGTACTCATACTTCACTCTTGATAAGGGCTTGGTGAGGATGTACGCTATCTGCTCGTCTGTGGATATGTACTAAGGCTCCACAGCTCCTCTCTAACTGAAGGTAATGAACAAGCTTTGAACCTAGTCTGTCAAAACAGCCAAGCTGGGCCAGCTTTATCTCCAGAACTTCAAAAGCTAGAACAACACGAATGGTATGTTGTTATCATCTTCTTCCTTTCTAATCTCACATGCCCTAATCACTTAATTGGTCACAAGAGCATTGAGATTAAAGGCAGCTAAGTATTGCATTATTCAGGACGGATTGGGGTGGAGGAACCCCGACGGGGTAATACTTAGTTGTGTTGATGAGATTGAGTCCAAAAGACTCTTGGTTGATTTTCATTCAGGATTTTGTGGTGGGCATTTTGCAGCCAAAACCACTGCCCACAAAATCCTCAGAGCAAGTTACTACTGGCCTACTATAATTTCAGATGTGCACAAAATGGTTAGGGGTAGTCAACAGTGTTAGTTGTTTACTGGGAAGAAGAAGCTAGCAGCCTTACCATTATAGCCAGTAGTGGTGGAAGCCCCTTTTCAGTAGTGGGGGCTTGATTTCATTGGTCAGTTCAAAGATAATTCAAGTAATGGCTATACTTGGATATTCACGGCAACTGATTACTTTACAAAGTGGGTAGAGGCTATACCCACCAAGTCGGCAACCGATAAAGTGGTCATGCACTTTCTTGAAGACAGAATTATCACTAGATTTGGTGTGCCAGCAAAAATAACAACTGATAATGCCAAGGCCTTTAGTTCTACAGAATTATCCTCTTTCTGTTTTAAATACGACATTATATTATCCCACTCATCAAATTATTATCCCCGGGGTAATGGCTTTGTTGAGTCTAGCAACAAGAACTTGATGACAATCCTTAAGAAAATTGTTGGGGATAACAAGAGATCATGGGATAATAAGATCAAGTTTGCACTTTGGGCTGACAAGATCACAAAGAAGAGTTCAACAGGGAAGAGTCCTTTCGAATTGGTTTATGGCCTTGATGTCACTTTGCCAGTTCATCTCAAGCTTCCAGTGTATCAGTTTGTCCAGAAGTATGGCTTAGATGAAGATTTTCATCAAAACAGGATTGATCAGATAATTGAGTTGGATGAAAACAGAAAGAAAGCCCTTGATCAAAGTATAAAAAATCAAGAAAAGATTAAAAAGACCTTCGATAAGTCCTCAAGACAAAGAGATTTCCAGGCAGGTGATACGGTCCTCCGATGGCACAAACGGAGAGAGAAGCCAGTAAGCCACGGCAAGTTTGATAGCTTATGGGCAGAACCTTATATTATCCAGGATGTAGCTGGAAAGAATTCTTTTGTCCTAACCAGATTGGACGGTGAGAAGTTGCCACTACCAGTAAATGGTCAACTTCTCAAGCTCTTCTTCAACGAAGTCATCTGATGTCCATGGGACATTTGTTGTATCATATTCTCTAAACCCTATCCTCTATACTTTAAATTCATTTATTTCATGTACACAGTTTATTTTTGTATATAGTTTAAATTTGTAAATGTTGTATATAGTTTATTTCTTTCAAAAATTTGTATACATACATGTATATTATTTCTGCAACTCGTGTTTAGTATTGGATTTCATATATGGACATGTTATTGACAAAATTTCGATGAATGCAGGTCATGTGATTCTGGATTCTCGTATGCTTTCCTTTAAAAAATAAAAGATCAAGCACACGTCCCGATATGGAGCCAATGTTATCCATCAAAGCTGCACTAGGATGGACTTCCAGCGAGCCGCCAAAGTTTGAAAATCCCTGTTCAAAATTCAGAGTTCAGAAGTTTAGCCGGTCGTAAAGACCCCCCTTTTTTCTCTTTACATTTCCATAAAAAATTGTAATAAGAGATGTTGCATGATGAAATTGTAAAAGGTCTTAGCCACCTTAAAGTCCTAAGCATGAGTTATACTCTGGAGTGTTTTTTCACTTACTAATTATATTTTGTCGTTTTCAGGCGATTTATAATTTATGAGTTTTTTCACTCAATCCCTCCAAAGCTGGAGTATATGCCCATGGTTAGGCTTGAGCATGGATCTAAGCCTAGTGTCTAATGTATATTACCATGCTAAACATTCTCCTAGAGTCTTATGGAAATGTACTAAGTCCCCCTTAGGATTTTTTTATCTTTTCAGTTCATTAAAAAAATTGTCAGAATACGACAATTTTTAATTAAAAAATAAAGATGTAACAAAAACGTGGTACTAGGGGACTTAATATGCCATGGGGAAGCTCATTTTTGGAGCTAGAGCACCAATATTACCTAAATACCCACTTAGTTGAGCAAAAATAGTGATTTTAATCACTTCAAAATCATTTTTGCTCCAAAAACCTAAAAAAGTCAAAATAAAATCAAGAAAATCAGCATATGCAAAAATCAAGCAAAAATGTGGGGACATGTTGGAGACAAATAAAGCCTCTAAATGCTATGTAGCAGCAAGTGGGTGATTGTAATTGGTTAATGAAATAAAGTGAGCATGTGTTGCATGTGTTTTGAGCATGTGCCAAATAGGAGGTGTGCCCCTCTTGAGAGGCGGTGCATTCCCATGTGGGCAGCCAACCTCTTCAGAGGTGGCGCACCCCATATCCCCTCAAATCTTTGAGGTGGCAAGCTGTGGTAGTTTGTGGAGAGGTGGCAGCCCACTCTCCAACACTTGGTTGCTCATTGCTTTACACTTGGTGCGCCCTCTTCTCCAAGTGGTGCGCCCTCCCTCATGGGAACCTTCACCTATTTTGTTATTTAAGCAAGCATTCTCTCCTATTGCAACCTAGTTGGAGCTTGAGACTTATGCTATTGTAATAGTGATTCTTCTTTCATACTTGAAATAAAAAGGCTTTGGAGGCTAACTTGGTGTGGATCTGTGTGTGGTTGTTTATTGTCAAGTGCATTTTTATGAGGTGATATTATTCCATTTTATTTGCTTATTGAGATTTGTTCAAGTTTGGCCTTTGTAAGGAGTATTATTACTCACAAGGAATAGGATTG
>JZKD02S0410081.1:0-18066 GCA_000966675.3 Picea glauca | reverse complement strand
GTGAATAGGTAGTTGAAAGTGCATGAGGAAAGACATGGCGAGGGAATTGAAATCATGAAAAGAAGTGCATGGTAGTTCAATATAACACTTTTCCACCGAGCCTGTAAGTGTTTGCCAGAAAAGACGCAAACGTATAGAATCATCCCTGAGGGAGTTTGATGAACACCACAAATGGAAAGTCATCACATGGTTGTTTGGATCTTCTCTAGATTTTCTATCAAATTTTTGTAATATCATTAGTTAACCAAGACAAGTCTGGGAGATCCAGAGTCGCAAGCAAAGGTAGCTGTCGGTTAATTTGTGGATGATAATGGTGTGGCATAGGAACACTAGTAGGACCATCAAATGGGTTAGGTGGATAGTTTTAACCAATAGGTCCTCCTATATATGGTTGTTGTAGGCTAGGATAAGCAGGATTTGATGGTGGATGAGAAACATTTGCATAACTCAGTGGGTTATGAGAATTATAGGTCGGGTGATCTACTTTCCCATGAGGAGGATAAACATTCTACCCTTGAGAATGGTAAGGAGTAGATCCCGGAGGTGGATACAAATTAGACCCATGAGGAGGATAAGACTGTGGTCCCAGAGAAATCCAGGTGGTGTTTTGGATGCCACCCAGATAAGATTGTCCGTAAGATGTTCCGGAAGGAACAAGATTTGATACCCCTCCTAGTGGATTATGAGATGAGAGCCCCCCAATGTGGGGTTGAATGAAAGTGCCTCCTAAAGATACTCCCCAGGATTGTGAAGGGTTTCCAGTAAACGAAGGTTTCCACCCTGCCAGTGGTGGATTTACAACAATGGTATGACTAACAAATGGAGGGTGCCTTCCAAGAGGAGCATGCAAAGGAGGCTTTCCCTTGGGAGGGCTAGGTCTATGATGCAGGAGCATCGCCAACATCAAGAGAGCCAGCGTGGAAGAAAAATACAACTGGACAAGCACCACCACAAATTTTGAAAACACCTTGAAGTTGATGCACAATCTTAAATGAAGTCATTAAGAAGAAGTGCACTTTTATAATGTAAATGGACCTTGAGCGATTTTCTCTCATCCTTAGTAGGTAGAAGGCATTTAAATTAGTTAATGCAAGTAGGTAGAATTGAATGTGTAGATTAGACAGTTTTAGAGTGCAAGAGGGAAATGGGATATAGACACCCTCATTGTGTATTATAACATTATTGAAGAGCATCGGAGGAAGAAGCATTCTTGGAGAGAGAAATAGCATGCAGAGAGTTGTGTAAGAACACCGATGTACAGATATTTGGATTAATAGAAAGAGGTTGATTCAAATTCATGGTTTCGTGTTTGTTCTCTATGTATTGATGCTGAATGATATGCTCATGAATATTTGCTTCCTGTTATACATTTTCTTTATATGTTGTGTATATGATTTCATGTTTGAGTTTGAAGTCTGAAAGGAAGAAGGAATGAGTTTCAATTGTTTCTCTATCTGAGCAAAGGTTCCTGCAAGGAGTGCATTCGAAGTGTCCGAAAGGAGTGTGTTGACAAGGGTTTCAGATAGGGTAGCTTTTGTTCTCGTTCATTCAGAAGTGCAGACAGGCATAGGAGCCATGCAAGGAGTGCGCAGGCTGAGTGAAGTCTCAGGGTTGTGGACCTGAGTGAGGCATTTGAAATACTGCTGCTACAGGTGTGAGCAGGGTCGAAGGGAATTCAACATTTAGGAGTGTTTGAAGGTTGTCGCAAGGAGTGCATGCAAGATTATTCTTTAAGACTCGATGCTAAGTTAAATCTCAGGAGGTATAGGACCTTTGAGAAATTGTCGAAGAGAAGCACAGGAAGCTAGTGTCGTGGAGTGTTTAGCAAGCATTGCAAGTTGGTGTGTGGGTGGACAAGTTTTCATGGAGGAATACTTGGTTCATTTCCTAGAAAATCATCAAGGAAGAACGGATGGTCGGAATTCTCTAAGGAGGATTCACGAATTCCCGCGAGCTGTCAGATCTCGTAGAGAAGCAGAGGAGATACTGTGAAAGTGTCAAAAGGTTCTAAGCTCAGGAGAGACAGGACCGTAGATACGAACCATAAGGGTCGTCGTATTTACACGTGGAATCCCATATCAGGGTTTCGGGGGTGGAAGACCTGTAAACAATGCAATAGGAATCACGATATCACGAAACGTGATATCCCGACAGCCAAAGGATAGTGTGGGCCACGGAGAAGTCAGCGAGTGGACAGGTGGCATGCTATTTCAGGTTTTCGTGGAAGGTGACATCCAAAAAAAAATTCATTCAGGATTCGCGATACCGCGAAGTCTGAAATCCCAACAGAGGTGACGGGGTGTTGAAAAGTCAAACTCGCGCGTGTATCGAAGTTTTGGAAAATTGGGATTCAGGAGTCGGTAAGATGAGTTGTTCGACATCACGAGTGCCAAAATCCCAATAGAGAAAATCCTAAAAGGGTAAAGGAAGGAGAAAGGTCAGCGTTGATGGTTGTGAGTTTTTGGGGATTCAAGAGAGAAATGCTCAACCATTGACCTCATGAAGTCTCGAAGTTCGATACCCCAAGTGAAAAGAGGGGATACCGTGAGAGTTGTTGTGGGTTCATATTTCCTGATGGTGAAATAGAAGAGTTGTTTAGAGTTCTTTGGGCCATGTGAAAGGAAATATCTTGTGTGCACGCCGACCTTCCAACCTACGGGTTGTGGAGGGAGGGTGTCGCCATCATCTGGTATCAGAGCTCAGAAAGGTTCTTTTCTTTCTGTAGAAGAGAAAGAAGAGAATTCATTATGCCGCCAAGGAGAAGGGACATGAAAACACCCGATCCACCAGAGGATAGGGAAATGGCAAGAAGAAGAGGCAAGTAGATGACAGATCCAGTCATGGAGAGAGAAATGCATGATCTACGAGCTAGACTCGAAGAAATGGAGACAACTCAAAGATGCACAGTTAGTGTGGGGGATCTCAGTGATTCCGAGAGTAAAGTTGAATCTGAACATGAATAAGAATTTGCAGTTAAAGATGCATCAAACAAACGTTTGATCAAAGTTATTGCAAGGATGGGTGCAAGAGCATAGATGGACATTCCAGTTTATGAGGGAAACTTGGATGCATAGGAGCTTTTAGACTGGATTAGAGCTCTAGACACATACTTTGACTATGAAGATGTCGAAGAAGACAAGAAGGTCAAGCATGTTGTCACAAGACTGAAAGGACATGCAGCATTGTGGTGGGATGAACTACAAGCTGACAGATGCTACAAAGGAAAGCAGAAGATCAAAAGCTAGGATAGAATGATCGCAAAGATGAAGGTGAAATTCATCCCTAGAGATTATCAAATTAATTTGTTCAGGAGGATGCAGAACCTAAGACAGAAGTTGATGAAAGTGAAAGAATACACTAAGGAATTCTACAAGCTGAACATCAGGGCAGGTCATCGGGAGAGCGATAATGAAAAAGTTTCTAGATACATGAATGGCCTGAGATATGATATTCAGGATGAGATGAGCATGGTAACCATATGAATGGTGGAAGATGCTTATCATATGGATTTGAAAGAGGAAGAGAAGCTGAGCCAAAAGAAGAGTCAGAGAGATCGAGGTAGAAGTCAGCCCAGAGGAAAATCAGTTTCCCAGGATAAATATCAGAAGCCCAAGGAGGACTGGAAGAAACCTCAGACTCGAACTGAGAGAGGTGGAATCTCAAAGCGGGGGAAATATGCTGAATAGAGAGGGAAGCATACTGAGCAGAGAGGATATTATGCTGACAACAACACTTTTGCCCGTACTAGAGGCAGAGGAAGAGGAAGAGGTGGAGTAATAACATGCTTCACATGTGGAAAGAATGGGCACAAGTCTTACAAGTGTCCAGATAAGAAGAAAGAAGGTGGAGAATCTCACATCGCCGAAGCACAGAGGTGGGATGTTGAGGCAGAAGATGCTGAAAGCGGAAGATCACTGATGATGCGAAAAGCTCTTTTGACACCCAAGAAAGAGGTGGAGAGTTCAGTCCAAAGGACCAGAATTTTTAGGACTGCTTTCAAAACCAAGGACAGGGTATGCAAGGTCATTGTAGACAATGGTAGCACGGATAATCTCGTATCTATGGAGATGGTAGAAAAGTTGGAGCTGGAGACGATTGATCATCCAAGACCATACAGAGTTTCGTGGCTACAGAAAGGACACCAGGTAACTGTCACTAAACAATGTTTAGTTGAATTTAAGATAGAAGGATATAATGATAAGATCTTATGTGATGTCATTCCTATGGATGTTTATCATCTATTGTTGGGTAGACCATGGAAATATGACAGGAATGTGATTCATGATGGGAGAATGAACACATACACCCTAGAGAAGAATGGGAGGACACACATGTTGCTTCCAATTAAGGATAAGGAGGTGAAATTGGAAGTAAGCAACACAATACTTATCATGAGTGGGAAGGAACTTCTTACAGAGGTTAAGAAGAAGGAGGATCCACAGTTCATTGTGGTAAGAAAGCCTAGAATTGTTCTGACTAGCACAAGAGTGGATGATTTACCAGAGGAAGTCTAGGAACTGCTAGAAGAGTTCGCTGACATAGTAGTGGACGAATTACCTCGTTCGTTGCCACCGATCAGAAGTGTGAGTCATGACATTGATCTCATACCAGGATCCAGTTTACCAAATAAATCCGCATACATATTGACACTGCAACAGAATGAAGAGGTTAAAAGGCAAGTCCAGGAGTTGTTGGACAAAGGTTTGGTCAGGGAAAGCTTGAGTCCATGTGCTCTTCCAACAATACTCATTCCGAAGAAAGATAGAGGCTGGAGGATGTGTACTGATTTGAGGGCGATTAACAAGATAACCATCAGGTACAGATTCCCATTACCAAGGATGGATGATCTGATGGATTTCTTGAGTGGAGCAAAGTATTTTTCAAAGATTGATTTGAAAAGTGGTTATCATCAAATCCGCATGAGAGAAGGTGATGAATGGAAGACAACATTCAAAACCAATGAAGGGTTGTATGAATGGCTTGTTATGTCGTTTATCTTAACAAATGCGCCCAGTACCTTTATGAGATTGATGAATGAAGTCCTGAGGGAGTTCATCAGAAAATTTGTCATTGTCTATTTGGATGACATACCGGTTTACAGTAAAACAGTGGCAGGGCATCTGAAGCATTTGGCTACAGTGATGCAGAGATTGCAGCAGGAGAAGTTGTTGATAAACATGAAGAATTCCCCATTCATGAAGATAGAGCTCATTTACTTGGGATTTGTTATTTCAGAAAATGAGTTGAGGATGGATCCAGATAAGGTGGAGGTGATCAAGAATTGGCCATCACCGAAGAATATCTTTGAGGTGAGAATTTTTCACGGATTGGCTAGTTTCTACCGAAAATTCATCAAGAATTTCAGTGAAATTAGTGCAGCGATGATGGATATAGTGAAGAAAAGACATAAATATTTTCACTGGATTGAAGAGGCTGAGAAAAGTTTCAATCTGTCGAAAAGGAAAATTACAGAACAACCAGTCTTGGTGTTACCGGATTTCCAAAAGACATTTCAAGTGAAATGCGATGCAAGTGGATTTGCAATTGGGGCAGTCTTAAGTCAAGAAGACAAGATGATAGCATACTTCAGCGAGAAGCTGAATGAAGCGAAAGTAAAGTACTCCACTTATGATAAGGAATTTTATGCTATCCTACATGCATTGAATAAATGGAGGCATTATTTGATCCCGAAAGAATTTGTCTTGTACAATGACAATCATGCATTGCAGTTTGTGACTCAACAAGAAAAGTTGAATCAGAAACATGTCAAATGGGTTGAGTATATGCAAAATTTCACTTTTGTGATTAAACATATTTCTGGTACTGCTAACAAAGTGGTTGATGCTTTGAGCAGGAAGTGTTTGTTGTTGCAGGAGTTCAAAGTCAAAACGTTGGGTTTTGATGATCTCAGGAACATGTACGCAGATATCAGGATTTTAAGGAAATGTATGAAGCAGCTGAGAATCCAATTCTCGGGGATAGAAGGAAATGGGAAGAATACATGATCCAGGAAGGACTATTGTTTGGAGGTAATCAACTGTGTATTCCGAAATTCTCCATGAGGGAGAATCTGTTGAAAGAGAAACATAGTGGTGTATTAGAAGGGCACTTTGGTCACGACAAGACATTCACAAAGCTGAACGAGTCATATTTTTGGCTAGGAATGCGAGCAGATTTCAATAGATTCATGGAAAGATGCAAAATTTTCCAGCATTCAAAGGGAAGAAGATAGAATGCAGGGATTTATCAACCATTTCCCATACCAGAAAGGCCATGGGATGCAATTAGCATGGATTTTGTATTGGGGTTGCCAAGAACACAAAGAGGTTGTGATTCAATCTTTGTGGTAGTGGATAGATGTTCCAAGATGGCACACTTCATTCCATGTCAGAAGACCAGTGACGCAACTCACATTGTGAATATGTTTTTCAAAGAGGTCATTCGACTTCATGGGTTGCCAAGGAGTAGAGTTTCGGATCGAGATACTAAATTTATAGGGCATTTTTGGAGGACCTTATGGAAAAAGTTGGGAACTAACTTGTCATTTATTTCAGCTTATCATCCTCATATGGATGGATAGACAGAAGTGGTAAACAAAAGTCTGGGAGACTTGCTGAGAAGATTGGTGACAGAACACCATAGCTAGTGGGACAACATATTACCACAGGCAGAGTTTGCTTATAATGACTCGGTTAATAGGAGAACAGGGAAGAGTCCATTTCAGGTTGTCTATGGCATGCATCCGAGAGGAATTTCTGAATTGATGGATTCAGAACAGACTGTGACTAGGAGCGTTAGTGTAGAAGAATTCGCAGAGGCGATGAAAGAACTTCACAGATAGGTGAAGGAGCGATTGTAGAATTCAAGCTAGGAATATAAGTGTAGAGTAGATCAACACAGAAGACAACTTCAGTTTGATATTGGTGACTTGATTCTGGCACATTTGAGGAAGGAAAGGTTCCCGATAGGAACATATAATAAGCTGAAAATGAAGAAAATCGGGCCATGTAAGGTCTTGAAGAAATTTGGGGTGAATGCTTATGAGATTGAATTACCCGATGGGATCGGAATTTATTCGATATTCAATATCTCTAATTTGTACCCGTATAGAGCTGGGGAAGTAGATACTGGAGATGAGCATCCAGTGATCCAGTGGAAAAAACAGATTCCATTTGCAGATAAGCCGCAGATGGAGTGCATACTGGATAAAAGAGTGACCAAGAGGACTAGACGAAAGCAATACTTTGAGTATCTGGTCAAGTGGAAGAACCATCCAGCTGAAGATGCCAGCTGGGAGAACAAAGAAAAAATATAGAAGCATGGATAGACCATGTGTGAGCTCATGGATAGGAGCCCATGAAATTTTTCAAGCCAGGGAGTATGATGCAGGAGCATCGCCAACATCAAGCGAGCTAGCGTGGAAGAAAAAGACAGTTGGACAAACGCCACCACAAATTTTTAAAACACCTTGAAGTTGATGTGCAATATTAAATGAAGTCATTAAGAAGAAGCGCACGTGTATAATGTAAATGGACCTTGAGATATTTTCTCTCCTCCTTAGTAGGTAGAAGGCATTTAAAGTAGTTAATGCAAGTAGGTAGAATTGAATGTGTAGATTAGATAGTTTTAGAGCGCAAGAGGGAAATGAGATATAGACACCCTCATTGTGTATTGTAACATTATTGAAGAGCATCAGAGGAAGAATCATTGTTGGAGAGAGAAAGAGCATACATAGAGATGTGTAAGAACACCCATGTACATATATTTGGATTAATAGAAAGAGGTTGATTCAAATTCATGGTTTCGTGTTTGTTCTCTATGTATTGATGCTGAATGATATTCTCATGAATGTTTTCTTCCTGTTATACATTTGTTTTATATGTTGTGTATATGATTTCATGTTTGAGTTTGAAGTCTGAAAGGAAGAAGGAATGAGTTTCAATTGTTTCTCTATCTGAGCAAAGGTTCCTGCAAGGAGTGCAGTCGAAGTGTTTGCAAGGAGTGMGTTGACAAGGGGTTCAGATAGGGTATCTTTTGTTCTCATTMATTYAGAAGTGMAGACAGGCACAGGAGCCRTGMAAGGAGTGTGTAGGTTRAGTGAAGTCTCAGGGTTGTGGACCTGAGTGAGGCATTTRAAAGACTACTACTGCAGGTGTKCGCGGGGTCGAAGGGAGTTCAACATTTAGGGGTGTTTGAAGGTTGCCGCAAGGAGTSCGCGCAAGATTCTTCTTTAAGACTCAACACTGAGAKAAATCTCAGGAGGTATAGGACCTTYGAGAAATTGTCAAAGAGAAGCACAGGAAGCTAGTKTCGTCGAGTGTTTAGTAGGCATTGMAATTTGGCRTGCGGGTGGACAAGTTTTCACGGAGGAATACTTGGTTCATTTCGCAGAAAATCGTCAAGGAAGAACGRAYGGTCGAAATTCTCTAAGGAGGATTCRTGAATTMCCRCAAGCYGTTAGATCTCGTAGAGAAGCAGAGGAGMTAATTTGAAAGCATCAAAAGGTTCTAAGCTTAGGAGAGACAGGACCGTAKATCCGAACCATAAGGGTCATCAGATTTACACGTGGAATCCCATATCGTGGTTTCGGGGGTGGAAGACCAATAAACATTGMAACAGGAATCGCGATATCACGAAACGTGATATCCYGACAGCCAAAGGATAGTGTGGGCCACGGAGAAGTCGGCRAGTGGACAKGTGGCACGCTATTTCGGGTTTTCGTGGAAGGTGAAGTCCCGAAAACTTTGCATTCAGGATTCAYGATACCAYGAATTCCGAAATCCCAATAGAGGTGACGAGGCATTGAAAATTGAAACTCACGTGTGTATCAAAATTTCGGMAAATCAGGATTCGRGAGTCAGTAAGACGATTTGTTCRACATCGCGAGTGTCGAAATCTCCATAGAGAAAATCCTGAAAGGGTAAAGGAAGGAGAAAGGTCAACGTTGACAGTTGTCAGTTTTCAGGGATTCAAAAGAGCAACRCTCGACCACTGACCTCACGAAGTCGCGAAGTSCGATCTCCCAAGTGAAAAGAGGGGATCCTGTGAGAGTTGTTGTGGGTGCAGATTTCCCAATAGGGAAATAGAAGAGTTGTTTAGAGTTCTTCGGGCYGTGTGAAAGGAAAKATCCCCTGTGCACGCCGACCTTCCAACCTATGGGTTGTGGAGGGAGGGCATCGCCATCATCCTKCCATGGAAATTTAGTCCTCCAAGAGGGAAAGGTTCGTTAGATRGTGGTTTCCCTCYAGCCRGTTGTGTTTGGCCAGTAGGGGTCTACATTCTCGGGTGAGAAKATGTCCCAGCAAGATCATGTGGAACATGTGGAGMTGTAGAGTAAAATMTTGTAGAAACGGGGGTAGAGATTGAAGTTCTTTGGATATGAGTAGAGGTGATGAGTCTAGCATTAGGATGGACTTGTGTTGGTGTAATAGTAGGGTTAATAACCAGATCGACTGGGTGATTCATGGTTTGACYGGATGGTCCTATTTCACTAGGAGGGTCATGAGGATGAAAGGATTGTCGAAAGGATTCGAAATGTTCATAGAGATCKCATCCTKAYGAAGTCCTCCATACAAAATGAGCAGGTGTGGGATTGGTATCTACTGTGGTGCTAGGACAAACAYGAGTCCTATTCTTGTCACCAAAGATTGGTTYGGTGGATCCCATATATGTTTCGGTAAAAATCCTCTCCAATAATTGTGGGACCTCTTCGTCTATGATGTTTCCAAGGGATTCTAAACRAACCAAAAGTGGTTYGAGAGGGGTTATAGACACAGATGTAGTSGGATTTTAAGTCGTAACCAAAGTGYCTTYTGAGTTATCTAAYGAAGGAACAATAACACTTCCAKGGTCGAATTGATTTTCTACCTCTCTACGGTAGTTGTCTTCTGGAGGGTTAGGAGGTAAGGRGGGATAKCCTTTCGGAGGTATCCCTTGCATCCTAYGTGATCRATGATGACCTTTATCCTCTATAGGCTCAATTGTGGAGRATRACAGAACACACTGAAAATCTATGGCCAACTAACAAAAAGAAACAGCATACACTAATAAAATCTAGGAATYGACCAAGMAGACAAAACTTCTCTCGATGATMATACTAGTTCGTGATGAAATCCAACATCGCCTGATCAAGTCAAGAAGGGGCTAGGATATGGTGGAACAGTTACAATGGCGACCTGCTTMATGGAATTTCATCTTAGTGCAAGCTTCCATGCAGTAATTGTGGATTTACCCTCCAAGGAGCCCGAGTGAGTTTGACCAATGTYTGTTCCAGGTACAGTGAGACTTCCYTTYACTGTCACCTTGTGTAAGTACCTAAATATTATGGCAATTAAAGACACCAATTYGCAGTGAGTCCCTGGGCGGGTAAAGTYGACAGTCCAATCTGAAACSTATGGGAAGGATAACAAGTCTAAAATCAACCCGAGAGTCTCCCACACATAATCGTGGGTATACCTTCAAGTGACCCCCAATATATGATCCTACCASTACAAACARTTGAACCACRGAGGGATAATCTTTKTAATTCSCCYGAATGCGACCTCGTGCRTAACCCCTGTGTGAGAGGGGGATCCAAAAAAACYAATGCGACAATTGGATTTGACTCTCCCTAGCTCAGGATGCTAATGTTTTTTTTKWAAACTTTGGAGAGTTGTACTCACAGCCTAATACAAAGTGCTAACCCTAGTCTAYTGTTGGTGGAAGATMCTAAAAACAAAAAATGTTCTAGATAATTTTTAATTAGCGTTCATTTTACAACTTTTCTTTACTCAAAGGGTGCATGAAAGTAAAACTAATGGAATGATGACTCAATTCCCAAAAAGATGCATAAAAKATGATAAGCAATCGTTTCTTTTCAATGAACGCCTATTTAAGGGAAACATAAAGAGTTGTTTTCACTWTCAAACACTAATATGGAATGACCTYAATCAATTTGTTCTCAATCGAATGTAATGCAATGCTAAAACATTTYAKAAATGYCTTCTAATATGAAAACCAATCACTAATATGTATCTTTGTCATTTGTATGTGAATGATGATTAATTCARTGCAAAAACGTCTCTCGCTAACTACCCTTTCAAATCARGGAGATTTGAACAAGCATAAGTAGATTTMGTACAAACAACACACCCTCTTTCTATGATTGAAACAAGAAGCAAAAAGAAAACAAAAGATAACAAAKAAAATCAAACAATTCACACAAAAGAGAGATGTTTAAGAACAATGACCTCAAAGAACCAAATGAGATGATAACAGATTTCTSATGTCCTTCACCAGAKTTCCTGCTCAGTCGGATAAGAGAGAAGAAAGCAGTGGATCGATTCCAAGTTCTCAATTGCAGAAAAAMCAAAATAAGGAAGAAGGCCACAAAATCTGAACAGAAAAGTTTTTATTTCYTAGAAGGAAGGATGTCAAAGGTCAATAGGAAGAAGCATTGAATCACAAAGAAGCTCAGCAAGTGAAAAAAACAGAGACTAGTCTTCAGAAAAGACAATTCTKGAAAGGTTTTTTTGCAAAGAGAGGMTAGMACTCTAGTKTAAGGGGCACCATAGCATTATAAAKCTCTATMTAAGACCTTTAGRGAGCGCTGGAACCCAKCTAACAAGGTAGGGGAGCACCAGGCTTCCACATGTCRCAAAATTTTCCAAAAAACCCAAAATTTCAGTCAAACTTTGGCAATCAAGATGAMTGTGATGGGGTAAGGAGTCAATCAGCATATGAAATCAAACATATGGGGTAAACAAGGTCTAAAAACAATAAAGGGTAAGACAAGGTCTGTGAGKAAAACCAAAACTAAAASTTTTGATTCGATCCCCAGTSGAGTCGCCAATTTATGTTGAAGGAAAATCTCCCGCGGAYAGGTAGATCTCCTCTTGAGAGATAGACTCTTAACTCTTAAGACARAAGATGTTTATCATGGACACTGACTTCCTTTTATATCTAGATAAACTAATGTGTGAGGAGKAAGGAGAAAATAAGTACCTTTTACCATTGTTTGTCCCTGCACAGTCTGAATTGAGCTCCAAACTTAAACTCCTCGATAAWCCCTGTAGACAAACAAAAGTACAAACAACTTCTGACTCTACYGATATTAGATCGAAATAGATMTATCTATTAGAGATGAATTCATGTGAGATCAAACACAKAATTGAAAKAAGTAGGCCAAGCATATTATATTAATGAGAACAACAATGAAGAAAACTTACAACCATAAATGTGAGTGCARCAGCTTCATCAAGTTCCCCTTGTCCAAACCCTTGCTTAAAYAGTCCACACATAGAATGTYGATGCTCCAAATGACATACCACTCATGAGATCATAAGTTTGGTATACTCTCAATCTCCATTCCCCCTCCTCCATGGAAATCCCTCATTATATAATATTTGGAGACTTAACCACCATGAAGAGAATCTCTCATCAGATCCACTAAGAAAGGGATCTCTAAGATATTTAGGGAGAAAATATCTCTTAATGATTTTGGGGAGAAAATATCTCTCAAGGATTTTAAGGAGGAAATATTTCAACCATCCATGAGATCCTCCACCTTCCCTAAAAAATAGGAAACCAAATGTGAGGTAGATCCTCACACTTAATTACTTTCTTTTTCATGAATATTAATAATAATTCATGTGCACTTGATTCTCTCACTTAATCAATTTCTTTTCCATGAATATTAATAATAATTAATGTGTACTTAGTATTTTTTTTCCTTCACGTAATATATCCCTCCTCCACATTGACTAGGGATTCTGACTTAGGTTATTCCATGGTGTCAAGGTGTATGCGACACTTATACGACACTTTACGACACTTAGGGCGAGGTACCTAGGTGTGCAAATTTCATGTGTAACACCTAGAGGCTTGCATGCCTTAATGCCAAGTTCTCTCGCTAGCAGTCATGTGAATACATCAATGTCCCTTGATCATTAGATCTTGCAAGTGGCTTAACATCAGCACATCTATTCACACTTTGCAATATGTACTCGAGTACCTTGACACTCATTGACATCAATGGTGATTTTGTCTCACATTGGTTAACGACATTCATCAATGGCCGGTAATCTAATGATTTCTCTTCATGCTCGACATCGACACATTCATTCTCATGATGAGAATTGTACCATCATTTTTGCAGCCGGTGAAGACTATACATTTTGTTTATGACTCTATCAACAGTGATAGTAGCATGACTTTATCTAAGAGTACCACAGTTCCACTTTCTTCCTTCTACATTTTCCATGATTCAGCCGTAGTCGTTCGGATTCCTTCACTTCCCATTATCCAATTATAACAGCAACAACATTTACAGTTACATTTTCATGATCATGTTGCAGGACACCTTCCATGTTCCAACAACCGCAGTTGTATATTCTATGATCTAGTAGTTATAGCATTTTCCTCTACAGCACCAGTCACATTTTCCTGATCCAACAGTAGCAACAACTATATTCCTATTCCATAGTTCATCATCATTCTTGGGTAAGTGGAGGTATGTTGTTTTCTAAACTTTAATCATACAATTCCTTATATGTTGACTTGAATATTTTGGAAAATTTCCTCGCCATGCTCTCTTTCCTTCCATGACCTACACTAAGTTGCATGAGGGCATGCAACCGATTCAGTTGAGGGGGGGAACTATTTCACCACATATTCATTACCATTATTCCATTTTACCATCTCATCATTCCATTTATGATTCACTAACATTTCTTTTCCAATAACACTTTGTTGCATTTCGATTGATATACATATTGGCATGATTCATAAATATAAAGAAAAGGATTTCTTATACACAATGATTCTTTATTATGCACATTGATAGATTATTATTATTTCCAGTGAGTATATGACTAAATTATTGCAATAAGAAAGAAAATAAGTGAAATGAATGTTGTTAACACAAGAACCAACATTCTTTGTATTCATGCGTCGTCATCACTATGACCGTTAATGATGTAAACCTATATGTTGCCTTCAGAGGGGTCAGTGGCATGATTTCCTGAAGAAAGAAGAAAGAAGAACTTTTCCTGAGAAAAGAAGTTGCATTTTCCCTTGTAAAAACCCTATAAAAAAGGAAGTTCGCAGGTTGCTATATAGGTAGGGTGCGAGAATGCCTGATTCTCACAGGTTGCACCATAGCTAGGGTGCGATATGTTCGCAGGTTTCTCTATAGGTAGGGTGCGAGAATGCCTACACGTGGGAAAAACAAGTGTTTTATAGAATCTTCTAGAAGGATAAATTTCTATGGTGAGGTGGCATCCGAATGGTTTGGATCTTACTCACTTTCATGATTTAGTGGGATCATCCTAACCTCCTCGCCTTATCCTCTTCAACTTATAAAAGGAGAGAAGCTCTCATGGAGAAGGGGTTCTTGAGCTTGTTAGATTTGGTTGGAGTGGCTCTGCCGTATCAAAATTGCACCGATACTTAGCATTATTCTTAAACTCTTCGAGGAATGGTGGGTTTGCGGGTTGGTCTCATTATTTTCACTCAAGTCCATTCATCCACCATCACCAAAATGCACTTTGTGTTCTGCGATCCACCATTGGTTTGAAGCACTTATTCAATTCATTTTCTTTTCATGACTACAAGTCTAACCAATTGATCTATAATACATATTCATTTTCAAGATATGATATTAACTCTCTTGATATTCCAACACTTATCTGATTTTCCATGTTACCGCAATTTCGTGTGTCATCAAAACTTTGCAATCTTCTTCTCTTTACGTCCAATCGATAAAGTCTTATACTTGACCATTTTTGAGTTTCTACCTTGGGTTCATCCTAGTACTACTATCTCTTAATATCCAAGTCTTACCCTCCACTACAATACATGTAATACCTTGTCACTTTTCCCAAGACATATTTAATGCTAATTTTACAGAGGATAACAACTAATTAAATATTGAAAAGGTCGTTATCAATGGCATACTTCTCGAGGTAATTCTCCATTTAATTCACACTATTCCTTCAATTGAAAAAAGGGCTATGAGTTATGTTATAAAAAAATAATTTACTTTGAAGTTAACGTCTTAAAGTGACTTTACAATAATCCACCAACTTCATCAAAATTACTATGAGAATAAGAGAACAATTCTACAGAGATACTTTGAATTTTTTTGGACAAGAGGACCAAAGGTTACAGTGCTCGAGATCCTATTGGTATTATTCATCATTTACATTACCAAAAAGAAACAAAAACAAATTTTTGACATCAGGCATTTCCTTAGTTGAATGCGTACCCGAGGTCCTCGATTCTCGAGAAATAGTTTTCTGGTGTGTTGAAAAATTTGATAAAAATTAGAGGATGGTTCAACTTCAAGGAGATTTTCCTATTTATTTATCACCATCAATTTTCAAAAGAATGTTAAAGATTTTGAAGCCAATGATCACATTCAAGGGAGATGGGGCCAGAAATTTCTTGAGGGAGAGAGACAATGGAGTAGAACTCCTGCAGGAATATCTCGAAGATCTTGCAATAATGCCAGAGGACATATGAAAAATTCAGGCCAATTTACTTAAAAATACTTATCGAGAGATAACATGGATTTTCACGAGAGTTACAAGTAGAGAATCCACAACAACCATTCCTCATTTGGATGTTTATATTTTACATTTCATAGTTCATGAACAAGCAAATTTTGACTAGGTGAAAATTATTTATGGAAAATCTCTTCACAATTATCAAATTTCAAGAAAAATAAGAGAATTTGTATGTCTTCCTATTTTATATTTTCTATAACTTACTGCCATTTTTTTAATGATTTTAGTGTTGAAAGACGAGTTGATTGTAAACTTGATCTAGTACCAATGTGGTATTAGGCCTTACAGAAACAAAAGGCCACTTATCATTTTCACAAAGTTTATAATGCGTTTTTATCTTCTTTCAAGAAACTTATCTTTGGATTGAATACATCCATATTGTTTTGCTTTGTCAAGATAGATTTTTAATATTATTAAATTTGTGCTCTCAGAATTCTTGGAGTGAAAGTGTGTGGGGAATGAAGGACAATTGGAAGTGGCTGTATGACATCAAGGCCATGGTTGTAATCTCTCTTTCACATTTAATATGATATAGTAATATGATTCTTTCCTATAAATCTTGTTGTGTTTTATTGTATGATTCCTCAATCACATACATAGGTTTATATTGAGTTTATGCTATTACTATCACTTTGGTTGGTTGCGTTCTTTTGCAGGATCATCATTGTATGAGCGCTGGAANTGGTTGGAGTGGCTCTGCCGTATCAAAATTGCACCGATACTTAGCATTATTCTTAAACTCTTCGAGGAATGGTGGGTTTGCGGGTTGGTCTCATTATTTTCACTCAAGTCCATTCGTCCACCATCACCAAAATGCACTTTGTGTTCTGCGATCCACCATTGGTTTGAAGCACTTATTCAATTCATTTTCTTTTCATGACTACAGGTCTAACCAATTGATCTATAATACATATTCAATTTCAAGATATGATATTAACTCTCTTGATATTCCAACACTTAGCTGATTTTCCATGTTACCACAATTTCGTGTGTCATCAAAACTTTGCAATCTTCTTCTCTTTACGTCCAATCGATAAAGTCTTATACTTGACCATTTTTTAGTTTCTACCGTGGGTTCATCCTAGTACTACTATCTCTTAATATCCAAGTCTTACCCTCCACTACAATACATGTAATACCTTATCACTTTTCCCAAGACATATTTAATGCTAATTTTACAGAGGATAACAACTAATTAAATATTGAAAAGGTCGTTATCAATGGCATACTTCTCGAGGTAATTCTCCATTTAATTCACACTATTCCTTCAATTGAAAAAAGGGCTATGAGTTATGTTATAAAAAAATAATTTACTTTGAATTTAACGTCTTAAAGTGACTTTACAATAATCCACCAACTTCATCAAAATTACTATGAGAATAAGAGAACAATTCTACAGGGATACTTTGAATTTTTTTGGACAAGAGGACCAAAGGTTCCAGTGCTCGAGATCCTATTGGTATTATTCATCATTTACATTACCAAAAATAAACAAAAACAAATTTTCGACATCAGGCATTTCCTTAGTTGAATGCGTACCCGAGGTCCTCGATTCTCGAGAAATAGTTTTCTGGTGTGTTGAAAAATTTGATAAAAATTAGAGGATGGTTCAACTTCAAGAAGATTCTCCTATTTATTTATCACCATCAATTTTCAAAAGAATGTTAAAGATTTTGAAGCCAATGATCACATTCAAGGGAGATGGGGCCAGAAATTTCTTGAGGGAGAGAGACAATGGAGTAGAACTCCTGCAGGAATATCTCGAAGATCTTGCAATAATGCCAGAGGACATATGAAAAATTCAGGCCAATTTACTTAAAAATACTTATCGAGAGATAACATGGATTTTCACGAGAGTTACAAGTAGAGAATCCACAACAACCATTCCTCATTTGGATGTTTATATTTTACATTTCATAGTTCATGAACAAGCAAATTTTGACTAGGTGAAAATTATTTATGGAAAATCTCTTCACAATTATCAAATTTCAAGAAAAATAAGAGAATTTGTATGTCTTCCTATTTTATATTTTCTATAACTTACTGCCATTTTTTTAATGATTTTAGTGTTGAAAGACGAGTTGATTGTAAACTTGATCTAGTACCAATGTGGTATTAGGCCTTACAGAAACAAAAGGCCACTTATCATTTTCACAAAGTTTATAATGCGTTTTTATCTTCTTTCAAGAAACTTATCTTTGGATTGAATACATCCATATTGTTTTGCTTTGTCAAGATAGATTTTTAATATTATTAAATTTGTGCTCTCAGAATTCTTGGAGTGAAAGTGTGTGGGGAATGAAGGACAATTGGAAGTGGCTGTATGACATCAAGGCCATGGTTGTAATCTCTCTTTCACATTTAATATGATATAGTAATATGATTCTTTCCTATAAATCTTGTTGTGTTTTATTGTATGATTCCTCAATCACATACATAGGTTTATATTGAGTTTATGCTATTACTATCACTTTGGTTGGTTGCGTTCTTTTGCAGGATCATCATTGTATGAGCGCTGGAA
>JZKD02S0410080.1:262428-275460 GCA_000966675.3 Picea glauca | reverse complement strand
AAACACATCATTAAACATATCCCATATATATATATATATATATATATATATATATATAACTTGTATATATAAGTTATTTTACTTATAGAACATATCGATTTATGATAAAAATATTAACTTAAAAAGAAATGAGACGGAAAAGGCGATATTTCGATCATCAACAATTATGTCGAAAGGCGTACATCTATTGACAATGGGCAGATTTAATAGGGGTTTAGTGCTTAATAAGTTTTTTATGGACAGGATTAAATATTGTCAGTAAGTGATTAACATAAATTAAAATACTAACACCAGATAAATGAAGCCCAACAATTTATTTGTTAATAGATAATAAAATATAATATATTCTTTTAAAGATTCGTTTCATCTTCTTAACCTTTCGAGGTTCACCATCAGCTATTTTGCTGCTGTGCTAATCCTATTACATATATATATATATAACGGTCAAATCTACTGTCTTCATCCAATCGCATTATCTTTTTCTTGATCCTTGTGTGGGTCTCTCATACAAGCGAAATAACAAAGTCGATTTCGCCATCTGCGGGTCCCTCTCTAGATAATCAATTACGTGCTGAACAGTTATTCTGCTCTGAATTACTTCGCCGGAAGTAGACGCTATATTTTTAGCGAGCTCTTTACGCGTTTCTCTGGAACGTTCGGCCAACGATCGCCATCTTGACACTAAGTCTTCTCCGCCAATTGCTTTTCGGGCAGCTATATTTGCTTTTGTCACCATCGATGGCTTTGCTATCTCAACGCGATCTTGACATTTGTCTTCTGCGTCACTTGAAATATTCGGCGCCTCATTTGCTTTTTCCTGATTTTCCGCTTCCCTATTTGAGAATAGAATTTGAGATTTTACATTAGAAGTGATAACTATTTTGTCATTCGCAGGCTTCCCAAGATCAACACGCAATTTAGCTAATCTAATTAGGCGGGTTACTATATTACGCAAACGTTCCTCCACTGCCTTTGAAAGGCAGAGCTCAACGTCCCTGCTTATGCATTTTACACCGCATCTTGTAGTAATTTCAACTAACTTCTTACGCAATGGGCCCTCCTGTAACATTAGTTTATTATGTTTATCTTCATTCAGAATCGGTAACTCAATTTGATCTCTTTCACATTCATTTCTTTGTTTTTTATAAGGCCTTGTACTTGGGAGGTCCTCTTGTTCTTCTTCTGCTTCCCTTTTGACAATCATCCTGCTATTCAGAGGTACAACGTTTACAACTGGATGTAGGAAATATTCCTTGGCTTTTCGAATTTCGCATGAGTATTGTGTTGAGTGTTCATAGGAATTTTCCTTCTTTATAAACTCTCGTTCTGTTTTCCATCAGAATCCCAGAGGCAGAAATCTTTGAGAAGAAGAAGACCCTTGGAGTAGCACCAATCTTTTAGGGGGGCGGAGGGACTCTTGACGGTTCAGTGGCTCAAGATGCGGAGGGACTCTTGACGGTTCAGTGGCTCAAGATCCAGGATACGGTCAATTGAGACATTTATATGGGCTCCATTCCTCGAGACCCAGAAGAGTTTAGGTTTTATATGAGGGAACGCATGTTTCAGGAAGCGCCAAATTGGGGAAGCAGGGAGGGGGGAGAGAGAGGGTATCCAGACATCGTAATCTTAGGAGTTAAAGTATTTGACTATTAGAGCTGTTTTCCACCATTTTGTAGTTTATGTGATTAAACGCCCAGCTATATTTTCTCCTAGGGAAGTATTCATTAGGATAGAGTCTCTGATAGCTAGTCCTCCTTTATTGAGAGGTTGGCAGACTTGTTTCTACTTGAGGAGGTGGAATTTTTCAGTATTTGTTTTCCCACCAGCCCAAAGGAAACTTCAAAGAGCTTTATGTATTTTTTCAAGAGCACCTTTTGGAGCAAGAAGGCTAAAACATTGAAAGATGGAGAGTGAGCAGAGTACATATTTGAGAAGCATTGTTTTACCAGCTGGATTGAGCCAGCGGCCTCCCCAACTTTGGATCCTTGTGAGAATTTTGTGAATCACGTCTTGCTAAGTTCCATAGGAATTTAGGAAGATAGGCATACCTAAATATTTGAAATAGGTTCAAGTAGTGATGACACGAAACCCAAAATTATGGCAATATGGTTTTTGATGTGTCCTGGGATGTTCCATCCATAGATCCTACATTTAGCAGAATTCAATTTTCCTCCAGAAGCCGAAAGAAAGGAGTCGAGAACTTTGTGAAAACGATTAGCTATAATTACATAAGCATCCCCCATAAGAAGTGTATCATTTGCAAACTGAGAACGATAGTCTGCCTATCCTTCTTTCTTCTTCCAATTTTTGGTTGAGAGAATCTACTAGGAGGATGTAAAGGAAAGGGGGAAGGGGACATCCTTGTCAAAGACCTCTGCTGGCCTTGAAGAAATGCGAGGGGAGACCATTTATCAGGGGGGAGATCCAAGGGGAACCGATGCAAGCCTTGATCCAACTAATAAAAACTTTAGAGAAACCATAAGCTTTGAGGACTGAGAACAGAAAAGAATGTTTGACTCGGTCAGAATCATTTTCCATATCTAGCTCGATGACCATGCCTAGAGCGTTGTTTTTTTGTTGGAATGAATAGCCTCTTGAACAAGTACAATATTGTTTGTAATCTATTTGTTTTTTAGAAAACCTCCCTATTAGGAGATTTGCAATGATCTTAGTGAGGATTTTATACGAGGAATTGCAGAGGGAGATGAGATGGAAGCAGGAGAAGTTTGAGGTATTGGAGTCTTTGGGAATTAGGGCTAGGAAGGTAGAATTTGTGGCTCCTCCAAGTTTTTGTTTTCGAAGGGTGTAGTTCAACATTTTATTTAGATCTCGCTTTATGATGACCCAGAAGGAGCCGTAGAATCTGATTGAAAACCCGTCAGGCCCAGGGTCTTTATGAGGGTCCATGTCCACACTCCTTTGACTATTTCTTCTTGAGTTATCTCCTTAACTAATTGACTATTATCATGCTTAGAGACGATGTTTGGAATGTTACCTAACATTTCTTGTGATTCTTCATTCGTTCCTTCATCGCTTATTTGCCAGATGCTCCTTGAGAGCTTACAACTATTCCACTGTTGAATTTGATTTTTTTTTCATTGTTTCTAAAACTGTTGAGACCTCCATTTTTGTCTCTCGGAGGAGGATTACTGAGGGGTTGACCATAGGTTTGATATCTCTTATGGATTCATCTTTGGATTTATTTCCAAAGCCCCTACAGGGAGAATCATTGATGAGGGGTAGTGGAGGCCCAACTGTTATGAGTCAGGAGATCATGTCCTTTATATCCTCCTCTACGAGTTGATGTCTGCATGGAGATTTCTATAGATAGTTTCTTGCCTTGTGCCTTTTATTTTGACATTGTTTCTTCTATGAATTATTTATTGGATCTATGAAAAGACTTTCTGGGTTTATTCGGGGGGATTTTCCCTTCTTCCACATCTTGGGTGGAATGTAATTTTAATAAATATTCTTTGGCTTCTTGTGGTTCCTCTTCTTGAGTGACCTCATGCAATGTTTCCTCATCATCTGATTCTTCTGCTATTATTTCTAAAACTGGGGTAGAGAAGGATATGAGTTCCAAAAATGGCCCAAAAGAGGGGGTTTTCTTTGAGGATAGTTCTCCCAAAGTTTCAAAGGAGTTTTGAATGGGTGAAGGGGGGTTGATGGAGGTGTTGGGGGCATATTTTTTAGGTAGGGTTTTAATAGTAGGGTTTTGGCAGGAGGAACCTGTTTTGGGGATAGATCCAAAAGATCCAGGGCCAAGGCCTATTCCTTTTCTAGTGTTATCTTTCTTCCTAACCTGTTGCCAACCTTCTTCTTTTTGTGCGACATCTCTTTCTTGTACTTCTTTTTTACTGGGGAAAATTCTAGCAAAGCGGTCGTATTTGTTATCACTCCAAGAAACTCTTTGGGGTTGTAGGCCAAAAATGCTTGGTAACTTAAGATTATGATAAATTGTATGCTTGGATCAATGGGATGACTCAATGGCTAATGAGAAGAACAACGTATCATGCATTCGAATAAGACAATGATTTTAGAAATCAATGATCAGACAAAGTAATTGAAATAGGGTATGAAGAACAATAGTCTAGATAACCAAGTACAATAGTGTGTAGGGTCATACAAGATAGTAAGAATTCCTTTAATTCAAGTTCATGAGCTTAATACGAAGATAATTGTTCTTAGAAGCTGAGTTAAACTGAAATAAAGTACAGAATAATGAAGTACATGAATAAATCTGACATTGACAGCAAAAGAAGACTGTGATTCTATTATCAAGATAGCAGTCTTAGTACAAGAGCAAAATGTATCCAAGATTGAACCTCAGTCCTACGATTGAACCCCCCCATTCCATCTATCAAAAGATAGGCAATTATACCTTTTACAAAAGATCTCAGATCCTTTAAAAATGGATCTGGATTTCTAAAACTGAAAACAAAGTACAAATACAAGACCGTAACATCACTAACTCTAGCTTCTTTAGCTCGAATTGTCTTCAAAACTGTCTTTGACATATATTCCCTCCATTTGTTGCTTCTATGATTTGTCATGATGAGAATGACACCTATCTTCAATGCTGGAAACTTTCAACAGAGATATATAATAACTTAGGATAAGCATACAAATTTTTTCCTTAATTATCTCCACAAAATTTGAAGCCAAATATTCTATGAGATGATAATTAATCTTAATATGCCACCTTATCTTTTATCTTTCCAAAAAGTCGCTCTGCATGAACCCACAATCTCCAAAATCTTTAATCAGATATTTCACCGGCTATTTTGTCAAAAAAACTACTACTTAGTTGTTGAAAACAGAGCTTTTCAACGACTATTCTGTTACAACTGTGACCTTTAAGCCGATGAAAGTTCTATTTTTTTTTTAAATAAGAACCTTTGGTTGTGAAGCTCGAACCGATAGCTACAATGAGTATTGTTGTGATTCAACCAAGGTTGAGACAACAAATCCTATTGCACCGTGTTTCTTCTCACTCCACACAAGTCCAACCATGTCTACATGTAGCCATTGCACATTTTCATCCACAAACTGCTTAAGGAAAAGTGTAGCAGTGATGGAGCCACCTTGACGGCCTCCAGTGTTCACCATATCAACAATTCCAGATTTCATCGATTCCTAATAGTTTTTCTTAAGTGGCATTCTCCAAAACTTTTCTCCTGTGATTTCTGCAGCTTTGGATATTTCTTCTACCATTTCATCATTGGGAGTGAACATTCCAGCAATGTCGTTTCCAAGAGCAACTATGCAGGGTCCTTTGAGAGTTGCAAGATCAACCACCTTATCAATGCCTTGTTTACATGCATAAACCAAAGCATCTGCCAATGTCAACCTCCCTTCAGCATTTGTGTTATTTACCTCAATTGTATTCCCTTTTGAAGCTGTAACTATGTCACCAGGCTACATACCAGTGCCACTAATCATGTTCTCACATGCAGTAACAATGAAATGGACCTCCACCCAGGTGGCTTAATTTGACCAATAGCTTTTGGTGCACCAAGAACTGTTGCAGAACCTCCCATGTCAAACTTCATGAGTTTGATACTACATCCTAGTCTTGTCTTGATGTTGTAACCTCCACTATCAAATGTCAATCCTTTTCCAACTATGGCGAGCTTAATCTTAACATGTCCAATTGGAAGTTTGTAGAAAAGGTGAATGAACTTTGGAGGATTTGCAGATGTTCCAGCCACTCCTAAATATGATCCCATTTTCAAATCTTTGCATTGCTCTACATCTAGTGTCTTCTCAATGAGTACATCACTATAAGAAGAAGCAATGTTGGATGCTTCATTTGCAAGTGCACATGTACTTAGCTATATGAAACCCTGAGGTGGTGTGATGGATCCTGAGAAACAACAAAACTTAGATATCAATCTACCTGTAGAAAATATCACGAATTGGATCTGTAATTTGATTTGTTCAGGCTTAGATATTCGAACCCTTTGATCCCTGTAGCGATCGATCTCTTTCAAAATTTGATACATGGGTTTTAGACAGATCATTCGATGAAAGAGGTTAAGTGGAAAACAATGCTTGTACTTGGCCTTAACATGTGGATATAACATGCATGTGGCATGTTTGAGTGGTTTTAGCATAACTTAATTCATAAAATAGTTTTGTGGACTTAAGTATAAGTGCTATAGACTCGGGCTAGTGAACATGTAACTTGAAATTTAATGAGTGATGTGGCTAGATTCATAGCTAGGAGCACTAATCTTTGTGTTTTATATTTTGATTTAACATTTAGAGCTTGGACTCTAATGTGACGTCAACCTTAGACTTTAGTCCATTCACTAGATTTAATATTAAGTTACTTAAAGCACACATCACTTTTTCTTTAGGGAAATTTATCAAAGTATAAAAGACATAAAAGAAATGGAATGACATTTTGTTTGTATCTTGTATTGAAGGTCCAAAGGCATAAAAAAAAAGGATTTTTGAGCAAAGTAATCAAGAAAGAGCTTGATGAACACTATGGAGGTTAAGATACTGACAAAGAGACTGAAGAAAACGATAAATTATTTTGAAGAGTGATGGAAATACTCATCAAAATACCAGTGCGTTTTTTTATCTCTAACAACTGGCTCCAACTGGGATGGATACCTCCCTGCGAGGATTCCAAGAACCTAGTAGTTACATTCACCTTTAGTATTCAGCATGGAGTCATCTGGCCTATGCAACTATTCCTCTGCAAACCTGTATCCTGCCTGCTTATTTATGAACTCAACAACTGAAAATATATGGCTTCTCGTATGGCGAGCTTATCCTTCTACCTACTCCTACACTAACCAATTGTACTACCTCTTATCAAGTGAAGTGATGCTTCCAATGAAGCCATGTAAGGAACTGGTTTACTGACATCTTGCTAGATCTTGACCCGAAAAACAATGGAATCCATATCATGCAGAAAAGAGGTTTGAATAGATGATAAAGACAATCTTCTTCTGACATAAATATTTTAACATCTATGCTGCTCATAGACTCCAAATAGTCAACAAAAGGGTCATCAAATTCACAAAGCAATACCTCATTGGACTGCTGATCCAACTGTAATTTGAAATGATGTTGAAGGCCTTCAATGCTAAATATGGACTGCTCAACCTCTGTCAGAGAGTCATAAGATCGAGTGTTGATTTGAACTTTTCAGCGCATCATCTTCCTCATTGTATCTGTTGCAATCTTCCTGATGTTCTAGCTAAAGATTAGACAGTCATGTCAATATGGAAACTCTAAGATGCCCTCATCATCCTCTTCTTCATGTGTGCTGCAAACCGCCTTTGTCTGCAAATATGAAAACTCAAGGCTTCCCTTAATATTTGTTGTAGATATGAAATTATCTCTTGTTGATATGTCAATATGCTCATCATTTTTCAAATTTTCAAAAGGGATAATCGGATCTTCATCACAACCATCTTTAAAAGATGCATTTAATACGATGTTAAAAGCATCACAATGGTTATCATAGTTTGAATCATCAATCTCTCGATAATGAAGAGTATTCTCTATAGCAACATACTCTTCATGAACATCTAAATCTTTAGTCAATAAATGAAATTCATGACAACACTCAGGATAGAGAAGATCATCTGGAAAATGGCCTTTACAAAACACATGAAAAGTAGCATGAAAATCTGCCAAAGAGTTGATACTGGCATAAGGCAGAGACTGGTACCAATCACAAGCAATTCCCTCTAATGAGAAACAGAAGAGCCGGATCTGAACATCCTCATGCACAACTTGCAACCAATGCATGTAATCATGAAAGTCCAACAAATGTTCAGTTGGCACTTCCCACTCTTCGCCTCGAAATTTGGGAAGACTATTTTCCCATTCATCTCTACTAGGCACTGGATTAGGGAAACCGAAAATTTTTGAAAAATCACAGAACACATACCTCTTAGAAAATATCTAGTTCATTTCATACCAGTGGAGTCACCAACAGATTTTTGAACAATGGAGTTGCCACTGAATTTGTCCTTTGTGGAGTCGCCAGATAGATGATTACAACCAAATGATGTCCAGGCTTTGTCTATCATCAAAGATGGATCTATGTCGTCTCCCAAGGAATATGAGCTTCAATCTCCTCTCCCCGAAAACGACGCCAATTTGTTATCACTCCAAGAAACTCTTTGGGGTTGTATGCCAAAGATGCTTGGTAACTTAAGATTATGATAAATTGTATGCTTGAATCAATGAAATAACTCAATGGCTAATGAGAATAACAACTCATCATGCATTCAAATAAGACAATGCTTTTAGAAATCAATGATCAAACAGAGTAATTGAAATAGGGTATGAAGAACACTAGTCTAGATAACCAAGTACAATAGTGTGTAGGGTCATACAAGATAGTAAGAATTCCTTTAATTCAATTTCATGAGCTTAATAAGAAGATAATAGTTCTTAGAAGCTGAGTTAAAATGAAATAAAGTACAGAATAATGAAGTACATGAATAAATCTGACATTGACAGCAAAAGAAGACTGTGATTCTATTATCAAGATAAGAGTCTTAGTACAAAATCAAAATGTATCTAGGATAGAACCTCAGTCCTACGACTGAACCCCCCCATTCCAACTATCAACAGAAAGGTATTTATACCTTTTACAAAAGATCTCAGATCCTTTAAAACTGGATCTGGATTTCTAAAACTGAAAACAAAGTACAAATACAAGACCATAACATCACTAACTCTAGCTTCTTTAGCTCAAATTGTCTTCAAAACTGTCTTTGACATCTATTCCCTCCATTTTCTTCTTCTATGATTTGTCATGATGAGAATGAAACATGTATTCAATGCTCGAAACTTTCAACAGAGATATATAATAACTTAGGATAAGCATACAAAATTTTTCCTTAATTATCTCCACAAAATTTGAAGCCAAATATTCTATGAGATGATAATTAATCTTAATATGCCACCTTATCTTTTATCTTTCCAAAAAGTCACTCTGCATGAACCCATAATCTCCAAAATATTTAATCATAGCTTTCACCGGCTATTTTGTCAAAAAAACTGCTACTTAGCCGTTGAAAGCAAAGCTTTTCAATGGCTATTTTGTTACAACTGCACCCTTTAAGCCGATGAAAGTTTAGTTTTTGATAAAAAAAAGAACCTTTGGTGGTGAAGCTCGAACCGATAGCTACAATGAGTATTGTTGTGATTCAACCAATGTTGAGACAACAAATCTTGTTGCACCATGTTTCTTCTCACTCCACACAGGTCCAGCCATGTCTATATGTATCCATTGCACATTTTCATCCAAAAACTTCTTAAGGAAAAGTGCAACAATGATGGAGCCACCTTGACTGCCTCCAGTGTTCACCATATAATCAATTCCAGATTTCATAGATTCCCAATAGTTTTCCTCAAGTGGCATTTTCCAAAATGTTTCTCCTACGATTTTTGTAGCTTTGAATATTTCTTCTGCCATTTCATCATTTTGAGTGAACATTCTAGCAATGTCGTTTCCAAGAGAAACTATGCAGGCTCCTGTGAGACTTGCAAGATCAACCACCTTATCAATGCCTTATTTACATGCATAAGCCAAAGCATATGCCAATGTCAGCCTCCCTTCAACATCCATGTTATTTACCTCAATTGTATTCCCTTTTGAAGCTATAACTATGTCACCAGGCCGCATACCAGTGCCACTAATCATGTTCTCACATGCAACAACAATGAAATAAACCTCCACCCAGGTGGCTTAATTTGACCAATAGCTTTTGCTACACCAAGAACTGCTACAGAAACTCCCATGTCAAACTTCATGAGTTCGATACTACATCATGGTTCTGTCTTGATGTTGTAATCTCCACTATCAAATGTCAATCCTTTTCCAACTATGATGAGCTTAATCTTAACATCTCCAGTTAGAGGCTTGTAGCAAAGGTGAATGAACTTTGGAGGATTTGCAGATGTTGCATCCACTCCTAAATATGTTCCCATTTTCAACTCTTTGCATTGCTCTACATCTAGTATCTTCGAAGTGAGTACATCACTGTAAGCAGAAGCAATGTTGGATGCTTCATTTACAAGTGCACATGTACTTAGCTATATGAAACCCTGAGGTGGTGTGATGGATCCTGAGATACAAAAAAACTTAGATATCAATCTAGTTGTAGAAAATATCATGAATTGGATCTGTAATTTGATTTGTTTAGGCTTAGATCTTCGAACCCTTTGATCCCTGTAGCTGTCGATCTCTTTCAAAATTTGATACATGGGTTTTGGACAGATCATTCGATGAAAGAGGTTAAGTGGAAAACAGTGCTTGTACTTGGCCTTGACATGTGGATATAACATGTGTGTGGCATGTTTGAGTGGTTTTAGCCATAACTTGATTCATAGAATAGCTTTGTGGACTTAAGCATAAGTGCTATAGACTCGAGCTAGTGAACATGTAACTTGAAATTTAACAAGTGATGTGGCTAGATTCATAGCTAGTAGCACTAATATTTGTGTTGTATATTGTGATTTAACATTTAGAGCTTGGACTCTAATGTGACCTCAACCTTAGACTTTAGTCCATGCACTAGATTTAATATTAGGATTGGACTTATGACAATCTATAACATAGCCTAGGGTTAAGTCACTTAAAGGGCACATCACTTTTGCTTTAGGGAAATTTATCAAAGTATAAAAGACATAAAAGAAATGGAATGACATTTTGTTTGTATCTTGTATTGCAGGTCCAAAGGCATAAAAACAAAGGATTTTTTAGCAAAGTAATCAAGCAAGAGCTTGATGAACACTATGGAGGTTAAGATACTGGCAAAGAGATTGAAGAAAATGATAAATTATTTTGAAGAGTGATGGAAATACTCATCAAAATACCAGTGCTTTTTTTATCGCTAACAATATTCATGACAAGTATTGCATTTGAATGGGAGTTGCTTATAATCCAGCTTCTGGATGTAAGTCCATTCGTCTAGCTTTATCTTGATTGCTTATGGAAGCCCTTTTTCTAGATCTAATTCCACACAAATCTTAGAAAAAAAATACATACTAGACTTGGGTTCATCCCTATAAATAAATATTCCCAAAGTGTCTCCATTGATTTTTAGAGATTCATCTCCCCAACAATGAAATGGTAAGTGTAGAGGTCGCACCCAAATCGGAAGGGCTCAGAGGATGTCATTTTCTGGATCAAAATTTGGGGTCCATTTGGACTATGGTTTCTGAAGCTAATCTCTAAAGAGGAAGGAAAAATCAATAGTGTACACTATTGACCTTCTTACTCAACAAAACTATGGTGATATTGGAACGCTTAAAAGACAGCATATCTGTTACAAAGCAAAATACATGTTTTTTCCACCAAATGGCTTGGTAAAAGGTGTGGCCAATGGCCAAGATCATAACTTCACTCTGACATCGATGAAATGAATAAAGTTCATTTACTCAAATATAAAATAAACAACCTAGTTCTTAAATTGAATTTCCAAAATAAGTAGAATAACATAAAATAATCCATTTATATTAAAATAATGTAATGAATAAGGTAAATACTACATATACTCAATTTACAATAACCTACACGATGGTACATATGCACGTAATGGGGTGAAAGGTTGTTGGGTTATGAACCTTAATTAGGATATCATTAACTTTATTATTATTATTATTATTCTTGTATATTTATGTCTATTATAGGTATATCATTTAATGCTTAACACGAGTTGTTTTTGGAACCATGTCCACTTAGTGGTTTGACCTCTTGTAAGTGTACATACTCTATCCTCTTTTAAACTTCTAATTTCTAACAAGGAAACACATGTTCTTAGTCATTACACGCGCGTGCGTGCACACACACACATATGTATATATAAAGAGAGAGAGTTTGTTATCTAAGGTTGATATTGAAACATTTAATTGGTATTGTTGTTTTATTCTTATTTTAAATGTCACATGTCATCAGATAGATAAATAGGAACAAACATTAGATATCTCACTCATTGGTTTCTCTTGGAGCAATTAAATAAAAAATATAATCAACAATTTAACAAGAATCATGTTGCACTTTAAAAAAAAAAAAAATGGGTTATGCATTAATGCAATTTTTTATGAAACAAAACTATATTTTTATTACTAAAATTGTAGCAGTTATTAATAATTGTAAAAACTCAACTTATCCGTATAATATAAATTTTGCTAGAATTTATAGTTCCAGCTAATTAATGGGAGGTTTTACCATAGAACTTTTATTTTAAAGATTTTAGCCCATTTAAACATGACCAACATTATAAGAATATAAAAACAATAGTGGATTAGAAATGGACTTTAATAGGAAAAAAAAAAACCAATTAAAAATGATGTGACTTTTACCTCTCAACCAATCAACCTTAATTGAAAGGTCAAGTGGACCGACCTAAAGAAGAGAACGAAAACAAGAAAATAACATGACAACTTCTAAGAAAAAATGGCTTAGTCTCAATATGCAAACAACTTGAGGGCTATGAAATAAAAGATAAGAAACTCCTACACATATCCCAAGGGGTAGAAATATTCAAATACCTCCCATCTACATGCTTTTCACAGAAGTCACATAATAAACAATAACAAGAAATGAGTAATATCTCTTTATATACTGTAAGATGAGTTGGTTGTTACTAGATTCTTAATCATTAGGTTGAAATCTACTATTTAGGAGGTGTGTAATATCTCTTTATATACTGTAAGATGAGTTGGTTGTTACTAGATTCTTAATCATTAGGTCGAAATCTACTATTTAGGAGGTGTTCCCTTATGGGAGTGGTTTTCATGTTGATTTTCATTAGTTCCTTCAGGTTTGGTTAAAAAGTGTCTACATTTTCCTCTTAGTTTAGGAGTGACAACACACAAAGTTATACTTGCATGTGATGGAATTATCATTAGGCAACGAAGATGTGTTGGAAAGGATTGATCCTTGGAGATGATGTTTATGATCTACTACCAATACAAAGGAGGCATAAAAGGATGCTTCTTGAAATTTGAGATTTATTTTGTTAATGCTGAGTTTTAAGTTATATATAT
>JZKD02S0410080.1:252205-262388 GCA_000966675.3 Picea glauca | reverse complement strand
ATTCGTAGTTGTGAAGGACAAAAAAAAAAAAAGTGAGATGCACAATCTAAGGTAATAAAGAGCCATACAATAGTAATATAAAGAGATGGAAATAATGGATATTTTCATTGAATGATGACACATTTGAATGAAAGTTTTGGAGTTGTCCATGCACTCGGACAAGTACACATTTTTTATCCATTTGATAACTTGAAATACTACCATAGACATGATGAAACTCTATCCAATAGAGGAAATGATGTATTTGTGAGCTATTATAAAGCGTATGTGCATAGCTAGCAGCTAGCATTATTGGTCAAAAGCACTGACTAATCCTTAAAATATAAGGAATGTTGATGGTATATTGTAGTTGAGGCCAATAGAACTATTGGAGGTATATAATGATCTATGAAGAATGAAGGTTATGTTGAAAATGATCTTTAGAATATAAGGAATGTTATGTTGATGGTATATTGTAATTATGACCAATAGAACTATTGGAGGTATACAATCATCTATGAAGAATGAAGGTTATGTTGAAAATGTTTGCAAGAGATAGATTTTCCTAACAATATCATGCCATAAATATAGTAGGAAGATGAGAGACATTGTTGTGATTAGCTAGTGTCATGAAGCACTCCCCAATGTGAAGTTTATGAGTGTGTATATTTTCATAGTTCACTATATTATATATGATATTTCTGGATAGACATTGTGTAGGTAGTTTCAAAACATATGATGTTTCGAGTGGAAACAAAAGGGAAAACCTATTCCTTTTTTGTATGTGATTATCTTTCTCCTTCCTAATATCTCCCTTACCCAAACATTCTTTAAAAAAAAGACTCACACTCATAGATACCTTCATTTGAAATCCCATCATCATCTTGATAAAAAACATGTGGTTCTAAAAACTCTCATTACTGGAGCCATCTGTTAATATTCCCCTCAATTCCTTGAGAAGGAAAAATACCACCTAACCAAGGCCCTAATGGACAATGGTTATTCTATATCTCAAATAAATAGAGCCTTCCATCTAGCTTGCAATCCTAAATAAAAAAAACACCTCTTATTCCCCTTCCCTACATCCAAAGCACCAAGTGTCATATTTTGAAAATCTTTGCTAAAAATAACATAGAAAACCTTTTGAAACTATATAAAACCCTTAAAAGTATATTTAGAAATTCCAACCACAAACATAACCTGATGCTTAGCCCAGGTGTTTAACAAAATATTTGCTACTATGGAAAATTCAACATAGTTCAAACTGGTAGATCCTTTAAAGCCCATGTTAAAGAAATTATAGCTGACACTAACCATAATCAAATATCCAAATAAACTATTGTTGAAAACTCATTTACATCCAAATACCTAAATTGTTTCGACCAAACTAAAATTTTGTCCTCATCCCCTCATTACCCTTCTCCTATTATTTGACAAGAATTGGAAGTTGAAAATCATTCCAATAATTTTAATCGAGAATATGGCTACAAACTCAACCAACCTTGGAATCCCACTATTCATCTCCTTAATTTGTAGCATCCCCCCCTCCTTTTCTCTCTAACCTCATTGGTTCTTTCAGTTGTCCATCCTTCTCCCTCTCTCTTTCCTAAGATTATCATTGTCTTTCTATTATTTCTTTTGATCTTCTCTTTGATTTCTTCATTTTTCTTCATATCCTTGTTCCCCTCCTAAAAACCTCTTATAAATTTGCCTTCAATTCAAACCTCTCCTTGTCATATTTTATTTAAAAATACTCTAATTCCTTAGTTATTACATTTTCCATTCTCTCATATATTCATTATCACTCTTCTTTATTAAATTAATTCTTTGTAATCCAATTCTCACCTCCTCATTTATTTTACTCTAATACAATATCTTAAAATCCTTTTTCTAGTGTATCAAATTACAAACATTTTTCAGTGTTCTCATTTCTCTCTTGTTATGATACCTTCCAAATTAATCCTTTAATTTTATCATATGCTTATTGCCTCTCAACCCCCTTTTAACTTTAATCTCCTTAGTATATCATTTTAATCATTAAACCCCTTACTGTTTCCTCCCTAGTATTCATATTCTTAGCTAAACGATTATTTTAATATTCTAATTCAATCTAATATTCTGTTTAATATATTTTATTCTTAATAATGTCTCTAAAACAACAACTACTTCATTATTTTATCAAATTTCCCTTTTTTATCCTCAATGAAAATATTCTAACTCTCCATTATATGCCTTTAATATCTACTATATTATAACATATTATATCTTCTAGTCCCTCATGATGGGTAGAGTGTCGATTCGAGACATCGAGCATTTCAAATCTACCTACACAATATTTATCCAGAAATATCATACACAATGTGGATTTGTCAATGTGTTGTGATAATGAATCGAATACCTATGATCATAATATTTAAAACTATTGTTGTAGATGGTGTTAAACCCTAGCCATGAGAAAAAAACACAGACTAGTGACAATCTATCAAAGTGGTGCTAAAACTCAATTTGCAAAGTAAAAGAGTTGCTTCAGAAATCATACATAACTTTAAAAATACATGGTATGAATGTGAGTGGTCTATAAAGAGTTTTTTGGTCTAGTCTATGGTGCTACTCTGAAGACCATATATGGCTAGTGTGGTGGAGACTATGATGTTGAGGGAAGGGTGTTATGGTGTACTTGATCACCATCAATTTTCAGGTGGTTGGACATCCTTCTTAGCCTCAAAACATGATAGTGATGTATATGCCATGAGGATGAGAGGATTTTGATGTACTTTCCTAAAAATATGGTTGTTTATTATGCCCAAAGGAGGGTTGTTCCATGTTAGGGATAATATAATTATAATTCTAATAGATGGAATATGGGTTTTGTACAACTATTGGAAGAACACATTGTTGATGCATAGAATGAGAGCATTGGCATTGGGGAAATGTAAACAATACTCTTTAACTGAGTGTCAAGAGTGTTGTTTTGATATTGGATATTGATACAGAGGTGTTATACAGAGGGTTATGTTGATTTTTCTAATTCTATTTGAGAGTATTGGGGTAAAATAAGAGGATGTATTTGAATGCATAGAAGGGATTGTAGAGAACATTTGTGTGGCATGCAATAGTGATATGGTAAATAAAGTTGTAGGATCAAGGAAGATTTTGAAAACATAGTGATAGGTACTAAGGTATCACAACAAGAAGGTTGAGGAATCATGTGTGACAAGGATTAATAGAATAATTCGGGTGAACTTGAGATCATAGGGGTAGGGTGTGTCCAAGTATGTAAATAAAGACATTTATGGAGGTTCAATTGTTTGATAACATCGATGTGAAGTCTATATATTAGCAATCGTGATTTTGTATACAATCATCTATGAAGAGTGAAGGTTATGTTGAAAATGTTTGCAAGAGATAGATTTCCCTAACAATATCATGCCATAAATATAGTAGGAAGATGAGAGACATTGTTGTGATTAGCAAGTGTCATGAAACACTCCCCAATGTGAAGTTTACGAGTGTGTATATTTTCATAGTTCACTATATTATGTATGATATTTTTGGATAGACATTGTGTAGGTAGTTTTGAAACATATGATGTTTCGAGTGGACACAAAAGGTAAAATCTATTCCTTTTTTGTATGTGCTTATCTCTCACCTTCCTAATAGCTCCCTTACCCAAACATTCTTTAAAAAAAGACTCACACTGATAGATACCTTCACGTGAAATCCAATAATCACCTTGCTAAAAAACATGTGGTGCTAAAAAATCTAATTACTATAGCCATATGTTAATATCCCCCTCAATTCCTTGAGAAGGAAAAATCCCACCTAACCAAGGCCCTGATGGCCAATGGTTATTCTATATCTCAAATCAATAGATCCTTCCATCTAGCTTGAAATTGTAAATCAAAAAACACCTCTTCTTCCCCTCCCCTAGTCATTGTCTCCCTTCCCTACATCCAAAGTACCACGTATCGTATTTCCAAAATATTTGCTAAAAATAATATAAAAAACATTTTCAAAGTATATAAAACCCTTAAACGTATATTTAGAAATTACAACCACAAACATAACCTGATTCTTAGCTGAGGTGTTTAACAAATTATTTTCTACTATGGAAAATTCGACATAGTTCAAACTGGTAGATCCTTTAAAGAATGTCTTAAAGAACTTATATATGACACTAACCTTAATAAAATCTCCAAATAAACTATTAGTGAAAACTCGCTTACATCCAAATACCTAATTTTTTTCGACCAAACTAAAATTTTATCCTCATCCCCCCATTACCCTTCTCGTATTATTTGATAAGCACTGGATGTTGAAAACCATTCCAATAATTTTAATCGAGAATATGGCTACAAACTCAAACAACCTTGGAATCCCACTATTCATCTCCTTAATCTATAGCCTCCCCCCTCCTTTTCTCTCTAACCTCATTGGTTCTTTCAGTTGTCCATCCTTCTCCCTCTCTCTTTCCTAAGCTTATCATTGTCTTTCTATTATTTATTTTGATCCTCTCTTTGATTTCTTCATTTTTCTTCCTATCCTTGTTCCCCTGCTAAAAACCTCTTATAAATTTGCCTTCAATTTAAACCTCTCCTTGTCATATTTTATTTAAAAATACTCTAATTCCTTAGTTATTATATTTTCCATTATTTCATATATTCATTATCACTCTTGTTTATTAAATTCCTTCATAGTAATGCAATTCTCACCTCTTCATGTATTTTAATATAATACAATATCTTAAAATATTTTTTCTAGTGTATCAAATAACAAACATTTTTCAATGTTCTCATTTCTCTCTTGTTACGATACCTTTCAAATTAATCCTTTAATTTTATCATCCGCTTGTTGCCTATCAACCCCATTTTAACTTTAATCTCTTTAGTACATCATTTTAATCATTAAACCCTTTATTGTTTCCTCCGTAGTATTCATATTCTTACCTCAATGATTATTTTATCCTAATATATTATTTTAATATTCTAATTCAATCTAATATTTTGTTTAATATATTTTATTCTTAGTAATGTCTCTAAAACAACAACTACTTCATTATTTTATCAGATTTCCCTTCTTTATCCTCAACAATAATATCCTAACTCTCCCTTGTATTCCTTTAATATCTACTATATTCTAACATCTTATATCTTCTAGTCCTTGTTATAATCCTAATTTGCACCAAACATGTTTACTTGGCATCAGGCCATCTCAGATTCCTTCTTTGCCAAAACACTGTTGAACAACTCTTTTTAAAAACCCCTTTTATAAAGTCCCACATGCCCTGCTCCATTACTGCATGCGTGTACACGCTAGCTGACCCAAGACAACCCGCGTGTACCTAAAAAAGCAGGAAAAAAGGAAAGTTGTTGACAGAACACACAGGTTTGGGTAAGTTAACTAAACCTTTCGACCATGCATGGACATAAATTTGACCAAATACCTATCTTCTTCTAGCCTATAAAAGAAGGTTTAGGGGTCCCATTTGGAATAGGACAATCATAGTAAAGAAACTATACCCGATTGAGCATTCCCTTTGTCCCAACCTTTAGCCATCCTTGTGAAAAGATAAGTATAGAGAAAATAAGATTGTAAGGTATCAATCTGAAGTTAATAAAAGAATTGATTTTTTTGCCCCGCTATATGAGATTGTCATTATTGGAATATTGATTGTATGATTGATTAAATCTCTAACCCATTAGTTCATAGATCGAATGCATGTGGAGTTCTTTGTTTGTCTTTAGTGAATGCAGGTCAGCATTGGGAGGAGAGTTGCAGTCAAATAATGACCAATCTTGAAAAGGGATCTACATCAAACACGAAGAATAAGGTACACAAAATTAATCTCTTGAGCCTTGTATTTACATATGAGTAATGGGGGTCTAGGCATGGGATGATGGTAAAAAGTAAGAATCTTTAGGTCATTTCTGCATGCATGATAAAACCCTTAGTGCTAGTCCGTAGGATGGATTTCTCACCCACAACAGAATTGGCAACCATACTGGGGATCTCTATGGTTTTTGGGTATATTTTTTGGGTATTTTTAAGAACTGGTTTTGTTTCTTGTTTTTAAAGTTTCTATAAAAGTCTGAGCTAACAGAGATTCTAGTCTTCCATACAAGTTATCTTTATTTCTTTTCTTGAATTTATCTTTTTTCAAGACCCACAAAGCTACACGCAGCTTGTATAAGGTTTGTACGCATGTACCCATGCCCTACCTTCCCACAGCCCGTGTGTGCACGCTAGTTGAGGAAGTACCAGTCGTGTGTACAATTCTAGAAAAATTCTTTTAGAGAGGCAGTGATCCTCTCCCCTGTCAGAAATAATCCTTCTCAAGAGTTTTCTGGAACTCATTCTAGTCTCTATTTTTTGCAGTTTTGTAGCTTAGGTTTCACCTCATATTGGTTTTGTTCTATGAAATTTTCCTTCAATTGTTTTCTTTTTTTTTCAAAGTAAGTTTTTGAGTCTTCAAGAGATTCTAGTTCTCAGTACTAGTAGTCTATGCCTTGGCTTTATTTATTTTCCTTTCTTTTTCTTAAAGTTTCATAAGTACACGTGGCCCGTATAAGGTTTGCATGCATGTACATGTTCCCTGACTTTACACAGATCGCGTGCACATGCTTGCTGCTGAACTGTCAGCAACGTGCTTGTGGAGAAAAGTTTTGTTTAAGGTGAGGCAGTCATCCTTTCCTTTGTCAAGAGTTATACCTCTCATGTTTTTGGGGTCTTTTTCATAACATCTTAGCCTAGGTTTGGACTCTATTATAGATTGCTTTTTCATTGAAAGTTTTCTTCTGTTTCCTAGATTTTTTAACTTATTTTTAGGTTGAAATTTTAAGAAAAATGAGTTTCTTTTAGAATATTTTGTTATTTTTGTTGTGACTGGAAGAAAAAATATAAAAAAAAATAGTTTTTTAGATATCTTTCTTTCTTGGCATTTTATTTGCATTATTATTTGAAAAGGAAAAAAAACTTAGCATAGAGTTGTGTTTTCTTCTAATTTTAAAAGCATTTCAAAAAAAAAAAAATATATATATATATATAATCATTCTTTGCCAGTGTTCATATATGTTTCATCATTTTTCGCAAGAGTCTTAACACCATTAGTTGCACTACCATACCCTTTTGAGTAAATCAAGCCAGTAAAAAGAACGCTAATTAAAAATTACTAGACTTTATGTTTGTAGGGTCCATCAACTAGATTAGGCTAGAGCCTTGATTTAGGTTGGAGAGGAAACTCTTCAACGCTGCAAAACATACATAAGAGTCTGTGCTAAGGAGTGTAGAAGTCCAATATCATGAAATTTATCTGGGACCCCTCTCTAAAAAAGGGACTAAACACAAGGTCGCATGCGGAAAGGTAGCGGAGATAACCCCTCCAAAGATGGACCAATCGTAGTGGAGAACACATATAGAGGGCTTGTCTTGGGATTCCATCGATTGCATTTGCCATGAAAATTTGTGGGTATTGAGTCCTTTCAAGGTCCTTAGTTGTCCTCCAGACCACTTTCTTTCGATACCCTTGGCAATTTGTCTTGATACCTTGCTCATTTTGGTCTACCAAACTATCGACTGTACCTGCTTGGTGATTGTTCGCGCACTGGAAACCCAGTTGCCTATCTTTCTAGTGACATACATAGGTGACTGCGGGGGTATACCGCGGTACATAGGACAGACATCGGGCCATACTTTGTAGAGTATACCCAAAGGGTTCTTCTGTTTTTGAGTTGCACTTGCACCAGTAAGTTGCTCTAGTGTTGGTTGGTGTAACTGTCCTTCCAACTCGTTAGTCGTTTGCTTGATTTGCCTTTAAGAACTTTTAGTGTGTGCTCTGTGCTCCCTAGTTTTCCATAGTGAGTTAGTCAGTTGTGGATTTGGGTCTTTGACCTAGGGTGGTAGACCACCCACTCCGCCGGTCGTGAGGACTTTTTTGTCTTTCGCTTAGAAATGTGGAGTCGCCTCTATATAGGCGTTGTTTTGATACCACTGGTTTACGAGAGTCAATGCATGAGACTTTTACGGACTTGAACGATCCCGCAAGGGGAGAACCTGTATGTAGGATATTCATGGCTAGTTTTCTCGACCATACCAACCAAGGAGCCCCTTCACAAGGGGATTCTTGTGCTTTTTCCTTCTTCGGAAACGTTGGTGTCCCTTTGATGGCCACTTTGTACACTCCTGGGTTGAATGTGGGACTCCCAGTTTGGTTGGGTACCATTCAAAATGTCCCAAATTCTCTCGACGCTTCTTAGTTAAGAAATTTATGTCATGGGCACCCTATTGATGTTTCTTCGTCAACAAAGTCTCTGCCTCCTCCTTCTCCCGCCTCTGGTGAAAGTACAATTAATAGTAACCGGAAGTCTAAACAAAATAGAAAGAGGAAGAATAGGAAGAAGAAATCACCAACCTCTGCGAGTCATGTTGGAGATAGGTTGACAACCTCTGCAAGTCATGTTGAAGACCAACACCCAGCCTCTACAAGTTATGTTGGGGGCACACACTCACCCTCTGCAATTCATGTTGGGGGAAAAGTCCAGTCATTGATAGTCATACTGGTAATAGGTCTGTAGCCTCTGTAAGTCATGTTATCGACTCATCACTAACCTCTGCAAGTCATGTTGGAGATCTGCAACCAACCACTGCTAGTCATGTTGGGGGAATTAATTCTGTTGAGAAACCTAGATGGATAGGACGTAACCCTAAGATCCCTTGTAATATTTGCAAGGGAGATCACCTTACTCATTTGTGCCCTGGTGTTCCAGAGGTACAAATTTTGTGGTTCCTATATGCAAGATCTTTTGATTCTGAGTCTTTTAAGGTTTCCTTGCAGTCTATTCAACCATTGGTTGAGAAAGTGGTCACGTTGATGTAGTCATCAGCTAATCCCACTCATCTATTGAGGGGTGAGGTGCCTTTAGACCATGTAGTCTCTCAGCCTATTAACCCATTGGCTGAGAAAGTCGTCATGTTGATGCAGTCGTCGACTGATCCCACTCCTTTTTTGGGGGGTGAGGTGCCTTTAGACCATGTAGTCTCACATCCTATTCATCCATTGTTTGTGAAAGTGGTCATGCTGATGCAGTCATCAGTTGATCCCACTCCTCGTTTGTAGGGTGAGGTGCCTTTAGACTATGTATTCCAATAGCCTATTCATCCATTGGTTGTGAAAGTGGTCATGCCGATGCAGTCATCAGATGATCCCACTCTTCTTTTGGGGAGTGACGTGTCTACTGACTATGTTTTTAGCATTTTCGGTTCAATACCTCTAGAACAATGGGGCATTCTTCTAATTCTGAGCACACCCCCTCCAATCCCTAGGATGGTTTCCTTTGATTGGAATGACATTGTTGCACCTCGTCTTCCTTCCTCCACACCCTTTCAAATAAGGGTTGAAGTTAATTCAACAAACATTTATCGATGTATTGTGGATGAAGGAGCCTCTACAAGTATTTTATCCTCATCGGTTTGGAAAGTCTTGGGATCTCCCGAGCTTTTGTCTTCTTTGCATGAACTTTTGGCTTTTGACAGACATCCTAGTGAATATTTGGGGGTTCTTCCTTAGTTACCTATCTTGTTAGGTGGAAAGATTGTCCTTGTTGATGTTATAGTGGTGCAAGGCCCATTAGATTTCAATATGCTTCTTGGCCATGATTATGTATATGCTATGAACGATGTGGTATCTATGCTCTTTCGGGTGATGCATTTCCCTCACAATGGAAGAATTGTCACTATCGACCAACTGACATCTAATAATCACCATCCTAATTCGGCATTATTTCAGACTACCCTTTTATATGTTCCTAGCATTCGTGTAGACTTGACTCCACCATGGGTTAATTATGTGGCATCTTATCCTCGGTGTTTAATTTCTTATGAGAAGGAACCTGTGTAGTCACTTTTTCCTTCTCGAGACTTGGAATCAACAATTGATCCATTGGTGTTTCCAATGGGGGCATGGGAGCCCTTGCTTCCCCGTCTTGGTCCAAGTGGGCTTGAGTATCTTTCTGAGTCTGATCTCATTGTTAGTATATCCTCAAGCCCTCAAGCGCTCTGTTACAATAATCTCCAGGCTAGGTTTCACATACCCTTGCCCCTTATTTATACTAAATATGTCTATTAAGAGAAGCATCTAGAGGAAGATCCTTCTAGAAGCGAAAGCTTCTATTAGGTCTTCTTACATCTGCCTTATTCTATTTTATTGAAA
>JZKD02S0410080.1:195982-236910 GCA_000966675.3 Picea glauca | reverse complement strand
TCAGTTTGGAAGGTTGATATGTTTCAAATGAGTCTCGACTGGTGTTGATGATTGTCTGATGACTATGTTGTGTCGATCATGTTTTTCGACTTGTGTTTAGTCGATGTTGTTTGTTGGCTTGAAAGTTGATTTTGAGTACACCAAGATGCAAAAAAACACCATGTGCTTTGATGAAGTACAAGATGTGACAGTTTGCTTGAAGAGAAAAAAAGACTTTGTTGGCATCATTTTTCAGTCTTGTATAATTTGTTTTCAAGATTGATGGTTTTCTTGGCTTGTGACAAGATGTCGTAGGAAATTTTTTGCAGCCATTGGAGAGATGATTTTGTTGACATCAAAGAGTTTGAAAGAGGGACTTGATTCTCAGTGGGAAGGCTGGCAGTCTTCCAAGCACAGAGAGAACAGTGGGTTAGTAGCAGCCAGAGAACAGTGGTTGAGGGACATTGTCAGTTGCAGTGCAAGGCTTGTCCAGGTATCCAGGTGATTGTCGAAAAGGCTTTTCAAGTAGAATCAGTTGATATAACTTGAAAGAAAAAGAGTATTAAATCTCAGACAAATAATCATAAGCTTTTGTGGGTCCAAAAGCCTTTCAGTGAGAAGGTGTGATCAAAATCTGGACCAGGGGTCAAATTTTAGCTCAAAAATAAATGTTCTTGGAATTGCCTCAAAACAAATGAGAGCATATCCCTCATCGTCACAAACCTAACACAACTTGTTTCATCTCAAACGGACATCGAGAACGAGAGATATTGTGATTTGTTCGAATCGTCAAACAAGTAAAAAAATGGACGCTGAATGTACAGTCTATATAGGCTGACGTGGAAAAGTCTGTACCGATGACACGGCATGATGTACACTGACATGGCAGTTGGTGATGTGGCAATCATCTATTGGCAGATTTGAGAGAATCATTGGATGACACGTGGAATTATTTTGGCAAGTGTTTTGGTGCCACATAGCCCAGTCATGGGTTGCCACGTGGCACCCCATTATTGGCTATGGTTTGTTGATTAAAATTTTATAGGGTCCATGGGGATCGAACCGCGGACCTCCCCACCGTGTAAAGTCTTTTCACAATCTGAGCTGCCAACGCGCCACCATATTAGTTCTTATTATATAACATTTTCATATATATTTAAATTTGACTATTGTGTATGTTAGCAAGGGGGTCAGGCTGGGGCTTAGCCCCAGCCCATGGTCACACACTTTGTCCATATGACCACCAGCATGTTTGTAAATGGATACGAAGATATGGTGCAAGTTTGGTTTTCAAACGGAGTTAGCCACAGTCGTATGTGCGCCCATATGACCTTATTCCACACAGATTTTGTGTGCAGGGGGTTTTGTAATGACCATAACCATGCGTCGATACGTGGCATTTACCCATTGGCTTGGACATAGCCCTTTTGTGTGGGGAACGAGGTCGTATGGTGTCCATATGCCCAACGGTTTGCGGTTGGGGGCCAAAAATTCATTAACCGTTCGACAGTTTGACCATTTTTGCGGTTATGTGCATGTGTTGGGTTTAAGCATGAATTTTGGAGCATTTTCTTGGTTCAGAGCACAAGAGGTGTGTTTTGGCAAACCAGAGATGGCAAGCTTGAAGGAAGAGAATGGAAGGAGGCCTATCTTCTTCATTTTTTGGGCGAATGAGGTGTCGTAAAAGCCCAACTAGGGGTTTTTGGATGTTCTAAATCTATTGGCACTATTTTCACAGCCATTTGAAGACTTCTTTTGTAAGTTTTTAACCATTGAAGTTTCAGGAAGCTCCAGAGAGCTTGAAGCCCTCATTGATTGAGGACATGTTTTGGTGAGCCTATGTTTGTTTTCTGTGAATGAGTAATCATTTTTGGCTAATTGTTATGCTATGAACACATTGGGACAGTTTTCATAGGCTTTTGAGGACTTTTACAAGTGTTTTTACCAAAGAGAAGCTCAGTGAAGCTTAAGGCCACATGTAGAAGAGGTCATGCCCGGATGAGCCATGATCTGTTTTCAAAGTTTTATTAGTCTTTTTTGGGATTTTTATGTGTTTTGATCCCAATGGTACAATCTATTTTTCCATTGGAGTTGAGAAGTAGCTTGTAAAATAACTTTTGACAAATTAATCCCAGAGAGCCAAGTCCATTGATGGAGGCTCAAGGAGATGTAGCCCGGAGAGGGGTGAACTCATTTATCATGTTGTTATTGTTGTGAGTTGGATGGTTTATTTGCCTCAAGTTGTGTTGTTGTGTATTTATTTAAAATACATATTTAACCATTTAAAAGAACATATCCTCACACATGAACATTTAAAAGAAGAAGCATGAACTTAACACATCATCTATCTTGCATATTTTAACACATGAAACAAGGTCCTGTAAAGTTTAATTTAATGAAGTAGAGGGTGCTTGCATAGCATAACAAGTCAGCCTTCTATTTTTGGATCATGGAAGAACACATTGTTGATGCATAGAATGAGAGAATTGTCATTGGGGAATTGTAAACCATATGATTTAACTGAGTGTCAAGATTGTTCTTTTGATATTGGATATTGATACAGAGGTGTTATAGAGAGGGTTGTGTTGATTTGTCTTATTCTATTTGAGAGTGTTAGGGTAACATAAGAGGATGTATTTGAATGCATAGAAGGGTTTTTAGAGAACATTTGTGTGGCATGCAATAGTGATATGGTAAATAAAGTTGTTGTAGGACCGAGGAAGGTTTTGAAAACATAGTGGTAGGTACTAAGGTATCACAACAAGAGGGTTGAGGAATTATGTGTGACAAGGATTAATAGAATAATTCTATAGTGAACTTGAGCCCATAGGGGTAGGGTGTGTCTAAGTATGTAAATAAAGACATTTATGGTTCAATTGTTTGATAGCATCGATGTGAAGTCGATATATTATCAATAGCGATTTTGTATACACAATTGTCTTTGAAAAGATTTTAGTTATTATTGTGAGCATCATAGAGATCCTTATGTCGTTGTTGGTAGGGGAGGTTAATTATGAGTTTTGAATCATTTTGGTGGAGACAAATAAAAATCAATTTTCTTTCTCAAGGGGTCAGGGGAAAAGGTGACTATATAGTCTCAGTCAATGAGCAAGTTGGGACTATGTTTTCATACCCAACCAAGACTATAGAGGGAGAGATAAGGGGTTGTGGGAATTTTATGACACTACAAAAAGTCAGGGAACATGGGGTTATTTTTAATTCCATTATCAACTATGATAATGGCCATCTAATTCTTAATCTTTCAATTATGAGTGAAAAATAAGATAGGAGAAGGAATGGTGTTATCTTGGGTGAGAATAAGGAGTGATCCATATGCAAGGACAATGTTAGGTAAGGAAATAATTTTGGGATCTATGAGGAGGGAGGGATTTGTGTCTTTGTCTTTAGATTCCAAATAGTATGAATAAATAGATAGTTCTGTAGTTACAAATTATTTTTTGAAAGAATGACAACTGATTGTAGTATGGATGTGATTTTCATGGAACATATACCATTGGCTGGGGCCTTTAGTAGACGGGATACCAAATTATGTATTTGGTGATGAGTCATCAAAGGTATATGTATATTAGTGTAACACCCCTAAACTGATAAATGATTAAAGATTATTAAGCAAGATTTAATTAGGGAAGAATTACAGTTAATAAAATAACATTGATTGCAGACTGCATTCAATGATCTGATAAACYGATTTAAAAGACAGTCAGTAAGAAWGGGGGGATAACAACAGAGTTACGTATGCACAGAKTTGCGTATGCAGGGTGCGGGAGCCCATAAATCCCGAGGCAATAAAACTTATTGTGGGACGCAGGTTGGAGGACGCGTGGAGGAGGTTGGTGGTAGAGTTACTGCGTGAGGCGGMAGGGAGGAATAAGGGACGAGAAGAGGGGGATGTGCAGGCCATTCGGCGAGAAAATGGATGYTGCGGGGCTGTGAGCTCAAGACCACTATATTTGCCGGAAGCAGAGAGATTCTGCGTTTAGCTATGAGCAGTGAATTGTTGCGCTTGATTGTTTTGGCTGAGGGCCTGTGATATTTCCTGTGGACTGTTATATTCTCTGTGGAATGTTGGCTTGCCATAAGCAAGGAACAGAGTGTTCTGGACTGTGGTTTTGATCAAGGGAGGCACCGAGTTGCTGAAGGTTTTGGGCACGGAGGGCCAGGATATCCATAGATATCCTAGAGCTAGGTAGTTTTCCTAGTTGGCAGGGCGGACAGTAGTTTTGGGTAGTTATTTGCTTGTTGTGGTAGGGTTAACCTGTGTATCAGCAGGAGAAGAAGCAACAAGGTAACAGAAACTAGCATCAGTATCAGGTATCTGTCAAGCTATGCATTTATCTCATTTTTACCAGAAAGTTATTACCCTGTGATAAATCTAAATTACCGAAACTGTTGTTGAGAAAATAAAGATATGTTGTGATATCGTTATTTCCGTTTAGAAAATGAATTGTTATGAAATTAAATTAATGCTTAGAATGATATGGGCATTACAATTAGCAGTATTTTGAGAGTTAGGGATAAAGGGTGAGTGTGGGTTTCTAGAAGGTTAAAAGTTAGGGAACTGTTGAAATTTGTGTTTAACAACAAAGGCATGTCAGAATCCAGATCCTCTGCTAACCAACGACCTAGATTAAGTTGGCGATTCTCCATTCACAAGATTGGGAAATTCTTCACTTATGTTTCCCTAATGATCAAATCTCTGAAACCGTGACCATGCTAGATCGACGGTTCATGGGTCTCCCTATCCAACAGTCGAGGATTACTTTGGGTATTTACCGAGAGTTAACCAATTTGTGCCACGTATCCTCCGAATTGAATGATCCATATATTATTTCAAGACTTCAGGTCTCCATGCTTCGGCGATTTAAATTCTCAAAATTGAAACCTCACTCCAGCTTTCTCCTAGAGTTTGAGATCTATTGACAAGTGTCTCCTCACAAATCAATGATTCATAGCTCTTTGGCTCTCTGCGCTTCCATTTCATTTCAAATTTAACTTCCGCCTACCTCCAGATATTATGAGCTAATGACACATACCCTCCTGGCTTAAATGGTTCAAATATTCTCTGGCTCTCCACACTCCAGGAGTTTAAGTCTCAAAATTGCCTCCTTATGCACTCACGAGATCTGATGGCTTCCACTTGATCAATCAGACGATTGAGATCCCACCTTGGCATTCTAGTACTCCAGACTTCAAGAATCTAAAATTTCAAGCCTCTCTCCCTCCTAAGCTTGCAGAAACCAACGATTGTGATTTATCCTAGCAATATGATGCTTGGTCTTCGCCTCCAGTGATCTGATGGATTAGATCTATAACACTGATCGGATGGTCGAGATTCTATTCTGGGTATCCGGACTTCGGAAATCTCAAGTTTCAACTAGGACAACTTCTTTCCTCTGTGTGTGAAATGATAAGGTCCACGCACTTCCTTATGATCTGACGACTATCGATATTCTTCCCTATGATCCAACGATCATGGTCGTTCTTCCACCCGAGCTTCTCATATCTCTATGCCTTGAAGATTTATCTACTTTCAAAGGTTCCAAGCCTTTGTTCTCCCGACGAATCCATTCCTGAGATCTTGTTAACACTTATGAAAAGTGTTCTCTTCTAAGCTTCTATCATTGAAATAATTTCGATCTACCACGAACACTTTGCATCCTTGGGATTTCAAATAACTTAGTTCGAAGGATTTTCTTGCCAAGAAAATGCTTCTCGCCCACATGGCATTGTTATGCATTGGTTATTTGAAGCTTGTTGGATTCTTGGTGTTGTGCACACCTGGCACCTGGTCTAAGTTTCTTTGAATCTCTCTCTGAACTTCTATGAATCAATCCTAGACTTAGTCAATGCACACCTTGCATTCGAGATGCACATCTTGCATACAAGTATCAGAAGAGAAATGATTGAACATCAACCAGATTTGTCACAAACTCATACAATTAATATCTCAAACACTCATACATGAAATGAACTGTAATAAATCATACACACAAAATGAAATTCATTCAATCACACATGAAATGAACACAGTCCAAGTATTTGGAACAATTTCGATCTACTCTATTCATTCATGAAAAAAAAATACATAGGGTTTTTTGCTATTCTACTCTGCTCTATTGATCTCAATTACAATACTCATCCATATTGATTCTATTACAATGCAACAATCAACTATCTAAGGACCGGCTCCACGAGCTCTCTCGTCCTGTTCTGAAATCTATCATTTCAAATTCAAAACTATTGCCTACTTCGTCCTATTACAATAATTACTAGTTATTGCGAGATAGAGTCGACACTCCATATATGCATTTCTTAGAGTCCTTAAAGACTATACAAACAAGTTACATTATAAAATTTTGTTACAAAAACATTTCAATAACCCATTAAATTCTGAGTTAAATGCTTGATTTCAAATTCTGTCATTGCTGAGATGTCCCATATTTTCCTCCATGTGTGTGTTGTTGATTTTGAAGGCGATGCTCATGCATCAATTTGTGAGATACTATGAAGCATATGTGCATAGATAGCATTATTAGTCAAAATCACTAACTCATCCTTAGAATATAAGGAATGTTGATGGTATATTGTAATTGAGGCCAATAGAACTATTGGAGGTATACAATGATCTATGAAGAATGAAGGTTATGTCGAAAATGATTCTTATAATATAAGGAATGTTGATGGTATATTGTAATTGAGGCCAATAGAAATATTGGAGGTATACACTCATCTATGAAGAATGAAGGTTATGCTAAAAATGTTTGCAAGAGATAGATTTCCATAACAATATCATGCCATAAACATAGTAAGAAGATGAGAGACATTGTTGTGATTAGATAGTGTCATGAAGCACTCCCCAATGTGAATTTTATGAGCGTGTATATTTTCATAGTTCACTATATTATATATGATATTTCTAGATAGACACTGCGTACGTAGTTTTGAAACATATTATGTTTCAAGTGGACAAAAAAGGGAAAATCTATTCCTTTTTTGGATGTGATTATCTCTCGCCTTGCTAATAGCTCCCTTACCCAAAAATTCTTTAAAAAAGGACCCACAATGATAGATACCTTCATGTGAAATTCCATAATCATCTTGCTAAAAAACATTTGGTTCCAAAAAATCTCATTACTGGACCCACCTGTGAATATTCCCCTCAATTCCTTGAGAAGCAAAAATCCCACCTAACCAAGGACATGATGGCTAATGGTTATTCTATATCTCAAATCAATAGATGCTTCCATCTAGCTTGCAATCCTAAATAAAAAAACACTTCCTCTTCCCCTCCCCTAGTCATTGTCTCCCTTCCCTACATCCAAAGCACCATGTATCATATTTCCAAAATCTTTGCTAAAAATAACATAAAAAAGATTTTCAAACTATATAAAACCCTTAAATGTATATTTAGAAATTTCAACCACAAACATAACCTGATTCCTAGACCAGGTGTTTAAAAAATTATTTTCTACTATGGAAAATTTAACATAGTTCAAACTAGTAGATCATTTAAAGCCTGTCTTAAAGAACTTATAGCTGACACTAACCATAATCAAATCTCCAAATAAACTATTGTTGAAAACTTGTTTACTTCCAAATACCTAATTTTTTTCGACCAATCAAAAATTTTATCCTCATCCCCTGATTACCCTTCTCCTATTATTTGACAAGCATTGGAAGTTGAAAACCATTCCAATAATTTTAATCGAGAATATGGCTACAATCTCAACCAACCTAGGAATCCCACTATTCATCTCCTTAATCTATAGCCTCCCCCCTCCTTTTCTCCCTAACCTCATTGGTTCTTTCAGTTGTCGATCCTTCTCCCTCTCTCTTTACTAAGCTTATCATTATCTTTCTATTATTTCTTTTGATCCTCTCTTTGATTTCTTCATTTTTCTTCCTATCTTTGTTCCCCTCCTAAAAACCTCTTATAAATTTGCCTTCAATTTAAACCTCTCCTTGTCATATTTTATTTAAAAATGCTCTAATTCCTTAGTTATTATATTTTCCATTGTTTCATATATTCATTATCACTCTTCTTTATTAAATTACTTCGTAGTAATCCAATTCTCACCTCCTCAATTATTTTACTCTAATACAATATCTTAAAATATTTTTTCTAGTGTATCAAATTACAAACATTTTTTAGTATTCTCATTTCTCTCTTGTTATGATACCTTCCAAATTAATCCTTTAAATTTACCATCAACTTATTCCCTATCAACCCATTTTTAGCTTTAATCTCTTTAGTACATCCTTTTAATCATTAAACCCTTTATTGTTTCCTCCCTAGTATTGATATTCTTACCTCAATGATTATTTTCTCCTAATATATTTATTTAATATTCTAATTCAATCTAATATTTGGTTTAATATATTTTATTCTTAATATTGTCTCTAAAACAACAACTACTTCATTATTTTATCAAATTTCCCTTCTTTATCCTCAATGATAATATTCTAACTCTGCCTTATATGCCTTTAATATATACTATATTATAACATCGTATATATTCTAGTCCCCGATGATGGGTAGAGTGTCTATTCGAGACATGAGGCATTTCAAGTCTACCTACACAATATTTATCCAGAAATATCATAAACAATGTGGATTTGTCAATGTGTTGTGATAATGAATCGAATACCTATCATAATAATACTAGCCATGAGAAAAAAACACGAGCTAGTGATAATCTATAAATGTGGTGCTAAAACTCAATTTCCAAAGTAAAAGAGTTGGTTGAGAAATCATACATAACTACAAAAAGACATGGTATGAATGTGAGTGGCCTATAAAGAGTTTTTTGGTCTAGTCTATGTTTCTACTCTGAAGACCATATATGGCTAGTGTGTTGGAGACTATGATGTTGAGTGAAGGGTGTTGTGGTGTACATGATCACCATCGATTTTCCAGGCGGTTGGGCATCCTTCTTAGCCTCAAAACAAAATAGTGATGTATATTGCATGAGGATGAGCGGATGTTGATGTACATTCCTAAAAATATGGTTGTTTATTATGCCTAAAGGAGGGTTGTTCCATGTTAGGGATAATATAATTATACTTTTAATAGATGGAACATGGGTTGTGTACAACTATTGGAAGAACACATTGTTGATGCATAGAATGAGAGCATTGTCATTGGGGAAATGTAAACCATATGATTTAAGTGAGTGTCAAGATTGTTGATTTGATATTGGATATTGATATAGAGGTGTTATAAAGAGGGTTGTGTTGATTTGTGTAATTCTATTTGAGAGTATTGGGGTAAAATAAGAGGATGTATTTGAATGCATAGAAGGGATTGTAGAAAACATTTGTGTGGCATGCAATAGTGATATGGTAAATAAAGTTGTTGTAGGATCGAGGAAGGTTTTGAAAACATAGTGATAGGTACTAAGGTATCACAACAAGAGCGTTGAGGAATTATGTGTGACAAGGATTAATAGAATAATTCTATAGTGAACTTGAGCTCATATGGGGTATGGTGTTTCCTAGTATGTAAATAAATACATTTATGGAGGTTCAATTGTTTGATAACATCGATGTGAAGTCGATATATTAACAATAGTGATTTTGTATACACAATTTTCTTTGAAAAGAGTTTAGTTATTATTGTGAGAATCATAGAGATCCTTATGTAGTTGTTGGTAGGGGAGGTTAGTTATGAGTTTTGAATAATTTTGGTGGAGACAAATAAAAATCAATGTTTCTCAAGGGGTCAGGGGAAAAGGTGACTATATAGTCTCGATTAGTGAGCAATTTGGGACCATGTTTTCATACCCAACCAAGACTATAGAGGGAGAGATAGGGGGTTGTGGGAATTTTATGGCACTAGAAAAAGTCACGAAAGATGGGATTATTTTTAATTCCATTATCAACTATGATAATGGTTGTCCAATTCTTAATCTTGCAATTATGAGTGAAAAATAAGATAAGAGAAGATATGGTGTTATCTTGGGTGAGAACAAGGAGTGAGCCATATTCAAGGCCAAGGTTAGGTAAGGAAATAATTTTGGGATCTACGAGGAGGGAGGGATTTGTGTGTTTGTCTTTAGATTCCAAATAGTATGGATAAATAGATAGTTCTCTAGTTACAAATTATATTTTTGAAAGAATGATAATTGGTTGTAGTATGGATGTAAATTTCATGGAACATATACTATTGGTTCGGGCCATTAGTAGATTGGATACCAAATTATGTTTTTGGTGATGATTCATCAAAGGTATGTGTATATTAGGAGTATTTTGAGAGTTAGGGATAAAGGGTGATTGTGGGTTTCTAGAAGGTTAAATGTTAGGGAACTATTGAAGTTTGTGTTCAACAACAAAGGCATGTCAGAACCCATATCCTCTACTAACCAGATTCCTTATCTACGGTCCAGATCCTCTACTAACCAATGACCCAGATTAAGTCGGCGATTCTCCTTTCACGACTTTGGGAAAGTATTCACTTATGTTTACTCGATGACCAAATCTCTAAAACTGTGACCACGCTAGATCAATGGTTCACAGGTCTCCCTATCTAATAGTCGAGGATTACTTTGTGGATTTACTAAGAGTTAACCAATTTGCGCCACGTATCCTCCGAATTGAACGATCCATATCTTATTTTGGGACTTCGGGTCTCTGCGCTCCGACGATTTAAATTCTCAAAACTGAAACCTCACTCCAACTTTCTCCTAGAGTTTGAGATCTGTTGACAAGTGTCTCCTCACAGATCAATGATTCACAACTCTTCGGCTCTCCGTGCTTCCGCTGTGTTTCAAGTTTAACTTCCACCTACCTCCAGATATTCTGAGCTACTGACACGTACCCTCCTAGCTTCAATGGTCTAGATATTCTCTGGCTCTCCACTCTCCGGGAGTTTAAGTCTCAAACTTTCCTCCTTATGCGCTCACAAGATCTGACAACTCCCACTTGATCAATCAGATGAATGAGATCCCATCTTGGCGTTCCGGTACTCTGGACTTCGAGAATCTCAAATTTCAATCCGCTCTCCCTCCTAAGATTACAGAAACCAATGGTTGTGATTTCTCCTAGCAATTTGATGCTTGGTCTTCACCTCCAATGATCTGATGGCTTAGATTTATAACACTGATCGGATGGTCGAGATTCTATTCTGGGTCTCTGGACTCCGGAAATCTCAATTTTTAACTCTCACAACTTCTTCCTCTCTGTATGAAATGATAAGGTCCACACACTTCCTTATGATCCGATGACTGTCGATATTCTTCCCTATGATCCAACGATCATGGTCGTTCTTCCACCTGAGCTTATGATATCTATCTGCCTTGAATATTTATCCACTTTCAAAGGTTCCAAACCTTTGTTCTCCCGATGAATACATTCCTAGGATCTCTTCAACACTTATGAAAAGTGTTATCTCTTATGAGCTTCTATCCTTGAAATGATTTCGATCTACCACGCACACTTTGCATCCTTGGGATTTCAAATAACTCAGTTCGAAGGATTTTCTTGCCAAGAAAATGCTTCTCACCCACCTAACGTTCTTCTGCATTGGTTATTTGAAGCTTGTTGGCTTCTTGATGTTGTGCACACCTGGCACTTAGTTTGAGTTTCTCTGAATCTCTCTCTGAACTTCTCTGAATCAATCCTAGACTCAGTCGTTGCACTCCTTACGTTCGAGATGGACATCTTGCATACAAGTATCAGAAGAGAAATGATTAAAAATCAACCATCTTCGTCACAAAATCATACAGTTAATCTCTTGAACACTCATACATGAAATGAATTGTAACAAATCATACACACAAAATAGAATTCATTCAATCACACATGAAATGAACATAGTCCAAGGATTTGGAACAATTTCGGTTTTCTCTATTCATTCATGAAAACAAAATACATAGGGTTTCTACTATTCTACTCTGCTCTACTGATATCTCTTACAATACTCATCCATATTGATTCTATTACAATGCAACAATCAACTATCTAAGGACTGGCTCCATGAGCTCTCCCGTCTTGTTCTGAAATCTATCATTTCAAATTCAAAACTATTACCTACTCTGTCCTATTACAATAATTACTAGTTATTGTGAGATAGAGTTGACACTCCATATATGCGTTTCTTAGAGTCCTTCAAGACTATACAAACAAGTTACATTATAAAATGTTGTTACAAAAATATCTCAATAACCCATTAAATTATGACTTAAATGCTTGATTTGAAATTCAGTCATTGATGGGATGTCCCTGTTTGCCTCCATGTGTGAATTGTTGACTTTGAAGGCGATGCTCCTGCATCAGTTTGTGAGCTACTATAAAGCGTATGTTCATAGCTAGCATTATTATTCAAAATCACTGATTCATCCTTAGAATATAAGGAATGTTGATGGTATATTGTACTTGAGGCCAATAGAACTATTGGAGGTATACAATGATCTATGAAGAATGAAGTTTATATTGAAAATGATCCTTAGAATATAAGGAATGTTGACGGTATATTGTATTTGAGGCCACTAGAAATATTGGAGGTATACACTCATCTATGAAGAATGAAGGCTATGTTGAAAATGTTTGCAAGAGATAGATTTCCCTAACAATATCATGCCATAAATATAGTAGGAAGATGAGAGACATTTTTGTCATTATATAATGTCATGAAGCACTCCCCAATGTGAAGTTTATGAGTGTGTATATTTTCATAGTTCACTATATTATATATGATATTTCTGGATAGACACTACATAGGTAGTTTTGAAACATATGATGTTTCGAGTGGACAAAAAGGGAAAATCTATTCCTTTTTTGGATGTGATTATCTCTCGCCTTCCTAATAGCTCCCTTACCCAAACATTCTTTAAAAAAGGACTCACAATGATAGATACCTTCATGTGAAATCCCATAATCATCTTGGTAAAAAACATTTGGTGCTAAAAAATCTCAATACTGGAGCCATCTGTTAATATTCCCCTCAATTCCTTGAGAAGGAAAAATCGCACCTAAACAAGGCCGTGATGGCCAATGGTTATTCTATATCTCAAATCAATAGATTCTTCCATCTAGCTTGCAATCCTAAATAAAAAAAACACCTCCTCTTCCCCTCCCCTAGTCATTGTCTCTGTTCCCTACATCCAAAGCACCATGTATCATATTTCCAAAATCGTTGCTAAAAATAACATACAAAACATTTTCAAACTATATTAAACCCTCAAATGTATATTTAAAAATTCCAACCACAAACATAACCCGATTCCTAGACCAAGTGTTTAAAAATTTATTTTCTTCTATGGAAAATTCGAGATAGTTCAAACTAGTAGATCCTTTAAAGGCCATCTTAAAGAACTTATAGCTAACACTAACCATAATCAAATCTCCAAATAAACAATTGTTGAAAACTCGTTTACATCCAAATACCAAATTTGTTTTGACCAAACTAAAATTTTATCCTCATCCCCTGATTACCCTTCTCCTATTTTTTCACAAGCATTGGAAGTTGAAAACTATTCCAATAATTTTAATCGAGAATATGGCTACAAACTCAACCAACCTTGGAATCCCACTATTCATCTCCTTAATCTATAGCCTCCCCCCTCCTTTTCTCTGTAACCTCATTGGTTCTTTTAGTTGTCGATCCTTCTTCCTCTCTCTTTCCTAAGCTTATCATTGTCTTTCTATTATTTCTTTTGCTCCTCTCTTTGATTTCTTCATTTTTCTACCTATCCTTGTTCCCCTTCTAAAAACCTCTTATAAATTTGCCTTCAATTTAAACCTCTCCTTGTCATATTTTATTTAAAAATACTCCAATTCCTTAGTTATTATATTTTCCATTGTTTCATATATTCATTATCACTCTTCTTTATTAAATTACTTCTTATTAATCCAATTCTCACCTCCTCAGTTATTTTACTCTAATACAATATCTTAAAATATTTTTTCTAGTGTATCAAATTACAAACATTTTTCAGTGTTCTCATTTCTCTCTTGTTATGATGCCCTCCAAATTAATCTTTTGATTTTATCATCAACTTATTGCCTCTCAACCCCCTTTTAACTTTAATCTCTTTAGTACATCATTTTAATCATTAAACCCTTTATTGTTTCTTCCCTAGTATTCATATTCTTACCTCAATGATTATTTTATCCTAATATATTATTTTAATATTCTAATTCAATCTAATATTTGGTTTAATAGATTTTATTCTTAATAATGTCTCTAAAACAACAACTACTTCATTATTTTATCAAATTTCCCTTCTTTATCCTCAACAATAATATTCTAACTCTCCCTTGTATGCCTTTAATATCTACTATATTATAACATCGTATATCTTCTAGTCCCCGATGATGGCTAGAGTGTCGATTCGAGACGTCAAGCATTTCAAATCTACCTACACAATATTTATCCATAAATATCATAAACAATGCGGATTTGTCAATGTGTTGTGATAATGAATCGAATACCTATCATAATAATATTTAAAACTATTGTTGTAGATGGTGTGAAACCTTATCCATGAGAAAAAAACATGACCTAGTTATAATCTATCAAAGTGGTGCTAAAACTCAATTTGCAAAGTAGAAGAGTTGCTTGCGAAATCATACATAACTACAAAAAGACATGGTATGAATGTGAGTGGCCTATAAAGAGATTTTTGGTCTAGTCTATGTTGCTACTATGAAGACCATATATGGCTAGTGTGGTGGAGACTATGATGTTGAGTGAAAGGTGTTGTGGTGTACATGATCACCATCGATTTTCCAGGTGGTTGGACATCCTTCTTAGCCTCAAAACAAAATAGTGATGTATATTCCATGAGGATAAGAGGATTTTGATGTACATGTCATTGTTGGTAGGGGAGGTTAATTATGAGTTTTGAATAATTTTGGCGGAGACAAATAAAAATCCATTTTTTTTCTCAAGGGGTCAGAGAAAAAGGTGACTATATAGTCTCGGTTAGTGATCAAGTTGGGACCATGTTTTCGTACCCAACCAAGACTATAGAGGGAGAGATAGGGGGTTGTGGGAATTTTATGACACTAGAAAAATTCACGAAAGATTGTATTATTTTTAATTCCGTTATCAACTATGATAATGGCTGTCCAATTCTTAATCTTGCAATTATGAGTGAAAAATAAGATAAGAGAAGATATGGTGTTATCTTGGGTGAGAACAAGGAGTGATCCATATGCAAGGCCAAGGTTAGGTAAGGAAATAATTTTGGGATCTACGAGGAGGGAGGGATTTGTGTGTTTGTCTTTAGATTCCAAATAGTATGGATAAATAGATAGTTCTCTAGCTACAAATTATCTTTTGAAAGAATGACAATTGGTTGTAATATGGATGTGATTTTCATGGAACATATACCATTGGTTGGGGCCATTAGTAGAGGAGATACCAAATTATGTATTTGGTGATGAGTCATCAAAGGTTTATGTATATTAGGAGTATTTTGAGAGTTAGGGATAAAGGGTGAGTGTGGGTTTCTAGAAGGTTAAAAGTTAGGGAACTGTTGAACTGTGTGTTCAACAACAAAGGCATGTCAGAATCCCTAGTGAAGGGAAATATTTTCAAGTAAGAAAACCTCAAACTTAATAAGAACAAATAAACCATAATTAAATTTATTAATTAGTTCTTCATTTGGATTTAAATGCAAAGTTGAGTGAATAGCTCTCTATTTTCTTGCATTATGTTCCCAAGTGCTTGATAGAGATGATACAATTTGGACAACATATTGGTGCGATAGCCTTCGTGTTAAAAATGTTAGCAAAGGGATTCACACAATGCCTTCTATGTGGTGATACTCTTTCGAGAATATATGCCAGTGACATCATCATTAAGCTAAATATAGTGTCACTTATGTGGGTTGAGATTGTCACCAAGCTTCGGTGATTCCTTCCAAGTGGTAGTTATTTAAGTGAAAATTTTGAGCCTATGTGAGAATAGATAAAATTTGGGAAGTAGGCTATGAGGCTATAGGTATAGGAATCCAAAGCCCCTCCATTTATTTGACCTCCATATTTGGTTAGCCTAATATTTGTATCCAAATGGAAGATAGAGGGTTGTGATCTACTCCTATAATAGTTTCATGTGTTCTAGATGCAAGCGTGCATGACATGAATTGGACTCATAAGCTTAGTTTCATGTGTTCTAAATGCAAGCATGCATGACATCAATTGGCCTCATTTTACTAAGAGCCATAAACAAATCTCATAAGAAAATATTTTGATGTCTAGTGTTAAATATTTATAAAGTGTTGAATATTTATATTGCATAAGAAAATATTTTGATGTCTAGTGTTGAATATTTATATTGCACTAGGTGCAAGGATGCTAAAAGTTCAACTAAGAGAGTGAGTGGACGCTAGTAGGGTAATTGAAAGGTGGAAACTATATTAGGGTGTGCCAATAATGTAAGAGAATTGTTAAGATAAACTATTGTGTGCCAAGAGAGAACTCAACCCCACCACCAAAAAAGAGAAATTAAAAAAACAAAATAATAGAATTTAAAACACATCCATTGATATTATGGAGGTAGGGTCAAAACAGAACTTTCAAAAACAAATTAATAGAATTTAAAACACATCAAATTTACTGTCTTGATCAAATCGCATTATAATTTTCTTGATCCTGGTGTGCGTCTCTCATACAAGCGAAATAACAAAGTCGATTTCGCCATCTGCGGTTCCCTCTCTAGATAATCGATTACGTGCTGAACAGTTATTCTGCTCTGAATTAGTTCGCAGGAAGCAGACGCTATATTTGCAGAATTTAATTCACTATTAGTGGATATTATAGTTTTTCCGATTTCTTTACGCGTTTCTCTGGAACGTCCGGCCAACGATCGCCATCTTGACACTACGTCTTCTCCGCCAATTGCTTTTCGGGCAGCTATATTTGCTTTTGTCACTATCGATGGCTTTGCTGTCTCAACGCGATCTTGACATTTGTCTTCTGCGTCACTTGAAATATTCGGCGCCTCCTTTGCTTTTTCCTCATTTGCCGCTTCCCTATTTGAGAATAGAATTTGAGATTTTACGTTTGAAGTGATAACTATTTTGTCATTCGCAGGCTTCCCAAGATCAGCACGCAATTTAGTTAATCTAATTAGGTGGGTTACTATATTACGCAACCGTTCCTCCACTGCCTTTGAAAGGCAGATCTCCAGGTCCCTGCTTATGCATTTTACACCGCATCTTGTAGTGATTTCAACTAACTTCTTACGCAATGGGCCCTCCTGTAACATTAGTTTATTATGTTTATCTTCATTCTGAATCGCTAACTCAGTTTGATCTCTTTCACTTTCATTTCGTTGTTTTTTATAAGGCCTTGCACTTGGGAGGTCCTCTTGTTCTTCGTCTGCTTCCCTTTTGACCATCAGCCTGCTATTCAAAGGTACAACGAAATCATCCGTAGCTTTTCGAATTTTGCTTGAGTATTGTGTTGAGTGTTCATCAGGATTTTCCTTCTTTATAATCTCTCGTTCTATTTTCTGATCCATGAATGAGAATAACTATTTCTTTTCAATGAATTTTCGAATGCCCAAATGCGATATTTATAGTCCATTGTAGGTTTAGTTAATTGATTGGGAAACAAGCCGACTATATACAAGTCTCAACCGTCAAACCTAAAAGGTGAACGAAATGGAGTCCCAAGATGGTTGCGGAGAAAAGAGAACACTATCGATGATAAGGAGAGGAGCGAACAAACTCCCCCTTTATGTCAAAAGATATGGCTCTAAGATATGAGAAGGACCCAAGTATGCCAAGAATTGCAAAGCCAAGACTCCTAAAGGAGGATAGGTGATTTATTGATTGGAATACATGAGAGACTCCTCAATTTATAATATATTTTCCTATTAATGTTGTCCCCTCCCACCCTCATAGAGGATGGGAGGGGAGGGCATTAATGGAGAAATTATAATATAATTTCTCCATTACTGCTCTCCCCCTCCCATCCTCTATAGAGGGTGGGAGGGGAGAGGATTAATGGAGAAATTATAATATAATTTCTCCATTAATGCCGCTTATAGAGGGTGGGAGGGGAGGAGATTAATGGAGAAATTATAGTATAATTTCTCCATTAATGCTCCTCCCCCCTCCCACCCTCTATATAATTTCTCCATTAATGCCCTCCCCTCCAATATAATTTCTCCATTAATGCCCTCCCCCTCTCATCCTCTATAGGGTGGGAGGGGAGGGAATTAATGGAGAAATTATAATATAATTTCTCCATTAATGGGAGGGGGGAGGGCATTAATGGAGAAATTATAATATAATTTATCCATTAATGCGCCTGCCCCCTCCCACCCTCTATATAATTTCTCCATGCCCTCCCCTCCAATATAATTTCTCCATTAATACCCTCCCCCTCCCATCCTCTATAGGGTGGGAGGGGAAGGCATTAATGGAGAAATTATAATATAATTTCTCCATTAATGGGAGAGGAGGGAATTAATGGAGAAATTATAATATAATTTATCCATTAATGCCCTCACCCCCTCCCACCCTCTATATAATTTCTCCATTAATGCCCTCCCCTCCCACCCTCTATACTTAAGATTAGTTGGGTAGTTGAAATAATCTATGTGATCTTATCACAGAAGCCATTGTGTGTTTATAAATAGATATGGTTTAAACAAACATACCAATTTAAATAAACACACTAACATCCCCATAAGTGAAATGTACAGAGGAACAAAGAACAAAGAAGAACAAATATGGATGCTGCCAACAAGGCCTCATAACATACTCACGTACAACTTTGATATGGTTCTTAGTGGGTTAATACACTTGAATAACATCTCTTTAATTGCAGTCGTGCAATGCATTTCGAGGTTGGAAATCGACAACCCTCCTCCCAAAGTCATTGTTATTCATTTGATGGTTTCTAATTTTGTTTCGAGTCGTTGAGTTCATAAGTGTGTCGTTGAGTTGAGTTTAGTGATAAGTCATATCTATCATATATCTAATTCTAGCATTGTATGAACATTCATTAGCTACCCACAAACCATAGCCACGTTTTTACAACCTTGCCGGCTACCAAATTCATCCAAAATGTGTTTCTTGGTCAACGTATGCCAAATTGATTTCTAAAACATTGTTTTACATGAATAGTGTATAAATTCTCCCTCAAACATTCCTCCCAGTTGTTGGTCATTAAAGATTCGACTTGGTTTCTCTTTTGGTCGAATTTTCTTCCCCATTCGACAAGTACCCATCTCTTAGTCGATTCAACTTAGAAGAAATCTGACTTGAGAAATTTTGACTTACTTCGATTTCGACTCATATTGCTTCGAATTCAACTCGTCCTTCTTCAACTTCAACCAGAATTTATTTGACTCTAATCGTCTTTCTTTGACTTCCCGTCTTGCTTCGACTTCAACCCATATTGCTTCGACTCAACTCGATTTCCTGGGACTTTGACCCGAATTGCTTCGATTTGACTCGAATTGCATTGAATTTAATTTCCTGACTCCACTTGACTCATTATTTAATTATGACTCAACTTGGAACTGGATTGGTTGAGAAGTTTCCTACATCTAAACAAGAAGAGTTGTAATTATTTTAACAAATAATTCTGTGTTGGTGAGACATATAGGATATAAGCCTCCTTTTTACGAATGAGATGGTATCAGAGCATATGTTTGAATACATTTAGTTAGACTTGTATGGTAAGTACTCACAATGATTACAAAAGAGAGGGACAATAAATTTTTTCAGGGCTAGAGTGAAATAGATCATCAAAAATGTTAGGGAAACATTATGAAGGAGAAGAGGAAGAAGATCCCATGTTCATGTTGTATCATTTTGAGAATAGTTTAGCTACATTGACATGAATGGTGTCAGAGTTGTTGTAAGAAAAGGTCAATGGAACACCATCAATGAATGATGGGAATGAAGGCCCCAAGAAGGAAGAAAATAATCCAGACAAAGAATGTAATACTGAGCCAGAAATGGGAGAGTGCAGCTACAACAAGACACGAGTACCTTTTCGTGTAGAGGCTTAGAAGGACATAAAACATTATGCTAGAGAAGTGGATTCTATCAGGTTGAACCACTAGCTAGAACTGATGGAGGTGTACTTCAACATGCATGAAGTAACTGAAAACCAAAATATTTATTTTTCTCGTTTGAAGCTTGAAGTCCATGATTTGATATGGTGGAAGAGTTATGTAGTAAGAAAATAACTAGGAAAGGATCCACCATTAATTGATTGGGAAGTGTTTAAGAACATGATCAAATATCGGTGTTATCCAATAGGATATAAGGAACACCAACAAATAGTATGGAATTGCTTCAAATAAAGGCAAGGACAATCAACGAAAGAGTTCATGATAGAGTTCAGGAAGAGAGAAATTCATATGGGAGTCTCTCTCAAAATTCCATACATGTTGGCCAATTATTTGGGTGCATTATTACCTCAAATTCATAGGCAATTGATGTTCATTAGATCAAAGACAATTCAGGAGGCCAACAATCAAGCATATTACCTTGAGGGAGATAAGAGGAAACAACAAACAAATCCTCACAAGCAAGTAGAACCACAAGAGCATCAGAGAAATAAGACAAGAAAGAAGAGGTGGAATGAGATGAAGGTTGTATAAAAAACAAAATAAGGAACACCTCCCACCCAAAAATGTAAAGGATGTGATTAAAAAGGACACATAGAGGAGAATTGTTGGAAAGTGCACCTTGAGAAGAACACCAAATATTTTCAGAAAAAATAAGAAGAAATCAGTAATATCAGTAGATATTGAGGAATGTGTGGAAATCACATTAGACTTAGAATGGAATATTAACTACACTAATCTTCAAAAAGAGGTGGCATTAGTTAGTTGCAATCACAAGGAGGAGAAGACAATGATTGAACTTTTTTTCATTAAAATCCACATGAAGCGAAGCAAAGTGGATTGTTTGTTCGATACATGTTCACAATCCAACTTGATATCTACATAATTGGTTGAGAATCTTGGATTGGAGACTCAAGATCCTCCACATCCATACCATTTGCATTGGGGAAGGAAATATGTGGAATTGAGACTGATCAATAAATGCAAATTAAGTTTGCTTTCAATCAAAATTTCATTGATCAAGTAGTTGTAGATGTGGTTCCTCTAGACATATGTGGAGTGATGTTGGGATGTCCATATTTGTATGTGAGGGAAGCCATTTTCAGAAGGAGAGAAAATTGTTATAGCGTATTCAAGGATGGAAAATATTATTCCATAAATGCACACAAGAATAAATCTAATCTCTCTTTGATTAATGCTCATCAGCAAATAAGAATCATGGGAAGTGCAAAGACGTTTTTCTTGTTGTTCTTGAGAAAAGGAAAACAACAAGGATAAGGAAGCAAGTTGGTGATGAAAGAATCCTTGGAAGGATGTAGTGGCGAGAAACATCAATAATTAAAACAACTTATTGAAGCCTACAGGGAAGTGTTTCAAGAACCTCAAGAATTTCCACACAAGAGAGATGTTGAACACGAGATTTAGTTGTTGCCAAAATCACCACTTCCTAACATTGGGATGTATAGGAATTACATCATCGAAGCAGATGAAGTAAAGAAGTAGTTGCAACATTTTTTGGAGAAGGGATTCATGAGACCCACTGCATCATTGTGTGGTTCACCCATCATCATGGTGTCAAATAAATATGGAAGTTGCATAATGTGCATGGACTATAGTGCCCTGAATAAGATCACCATCAAGAATAGATATCCTTTTCCAAGGATTGATGAATTGTTGGATCAATTGTATCAAGCTAAATTATTCACTAAGTTGGAACTTAAATCAGGTTAGCACCAAGTGAGTATTAAAGCAGAATATGTGTGGAAGACAACGTTCAAATAAATACAAGGTTTGTATGAATGGTTATTAATGCCTTTTGGATTATGCAATGCACTTACAACACTTATGAGACACATGAGTGATGCACTAGGTCCCTTCATTGACTCTTTTGTAATATTATATCTGGATGACATGTTAATCTTTAGCAACACTTGGAAAGAGAACCTCTTGGATGCAACACAAGTATTAGAGACCTTGAAGAAGACAAAGTTGATCGCCAACTTGCACAAAAGTGAATGTGGGAAGACTTCCTTAATATATATTGGACACATGATTGAAGGAGGAGAGTTGAGGGTAGATCCAAAGAATATTTCAGCCATCACACAATGGCCTATTCTCATCAATGTGACAAAGGTCAAGAGTTTCATGGGAGAAACTTAGTATTTTTGAAATTTCATTGTCAAATTATCCATATTAGAAGCACCATTTCATGCAATAAATGCTAAGGGGAATAACTTCCATTGGTGTAAGACACAACAAAGCGTATTTCTAGACTTGAAGAGGAAAATCAACGATGCTCCATTGTTATCCATGCCAAATTTGCAACATTTGTTTGAGCTGGAGGTCAATGCTAGTGGATATGCATTAGGAGAAGTGACCGTGCAAGGATGAAGGCTTGTGTGCTACCATTCATAGTTGTTTCATGGAACACTACTTTATTATCCCACATATCATAAGGAGCTCTTTGCAATTGTACAAGTTGTGAAGAAGTGGAAGCATTATCTCTTGGGGAAAGAGTTTATCATACACACAAATCATGAGCCTCTTTATTATCTACATAGTCAGAGCAAGATGCAACAAGTGATACATTACAAATGGTTAGGTTTCTTGCAAAAATTCCATTTCTTGATTAATTGCAAGAAAGGAGTCATGAATAGACTAGCATACATGCTCTCTCGACCACCACTAAAGAATATTGCATCAATTGGAATGATAATGCAACTTGTTCCTTTCACTCGTGAACTTTTGAGGTAATATTATGAGGGATATGAATATTTTAGGGAATTATACAAGCAACTAAAGGAAAGGATACTTGCTTCCAGGGAAGGAAATGAATACCACATTCAATATGGTCTATTGTACAAGATGGAAAAATTATTCATACCTAGAGACAAAAGAGTGCAGTTGATGAGAGAAGCAAACAATTTTAGAGTTGTTGAGAATTTTAGCGTGGAAAAGATATTGGCGAAACCAGAACGATATGTGTATTGGCCAAACATGTAGGAGAAGGTGGAAAAGTTTGTTAGACATTGTGTTCTTTTAAGCACTAGTAAGCCAATAAAATGGAAACTTGGTTTGTACATTCCATTGCCAGTACCAAATAGTTCATAGGAGAGCATCTCAATATATTTTTGGAGGTAATTTACCCATGACTAGTAGAGGCCACGACTACTTGTCCCTTGTGGTGGACACTTTTAGAAAAATTTGCATGCTCATTCCTTGTAAGAAGACAATCTCGGGACAAGAAGCAACTGAACTATTCTTCAGCCACGTCTTGGTACATTTCAGATTGCCAACCTCCATCATATTTGATAGGTACAACAGGTTCTTGGGTAGATTTTGGACAACTCTTTGGGAGAGAATGTATACCAAGTTAAAGTACTCCACTTCCTTTCATCGTGAGATGGATGGAAAAACTAAGGCCGTAAACATAATGTTGGTGAAACTGTTGAGACAATACAACAACAAACATCCAAATACTTGGGATGAGTAGACGCTCTACATTCAACACTCTTACAAAAGATCACTTCATTCTTCCACCAATAAGTCCCCTTTCGAGACTTGTTTTTGTTATTTACCTCCTTCACCATTTGACATCATTTATGGAAAACAGAGGGAAGAAGCATAATTATAAGGAGAAGAATAGAAGGAAAGAAGATTTGTGGAAAATATAATATAGGTACATCTAAGGGTCCAGTAGCATCTCTAGAAGAGACAACAATTGTACAAATCCATGCATGATCAGCATAGGGAGGATCATAAGTTATTTGTTGGAGACAAGGTGTGTCTCTAGCTGAGTAGGGAACTATAACATCCCACTATTGCGAGAAAATGTTATTGAATTATTCTTTGAGGACACTTGCATGCAAGTGATCTAGTTTTAGTATATGGTTGTTTGTTCACTTATGAATGATTATGATGATGTTTATGGATTATGATGTTATGATATTTAATATATTTGTATGTACAGATGATATCGACGAGTTTCTCCTGAGTATGAAAGACACTTGACATATTGAGGATGCCACTGGCATCAATGGACCTCCTTGGACTCTCGATCGACTTAGGGAGTGGAGTGTAATGGTTTGGGTATTTTTATTTTATGCATATGTGACATATGATCGGGTATATTATGATGTTGTTTATGGATCATTGAAAATGTTCCGTTGATGGATGTAGGTTGATGATTTATTGATAATTAGAATCACATAAGGAGTAAAGGGGACATGCACATCAACTAGATATTGAGGGAGAGGTGTGGCAATAGCCCTGCCACATCCTTCTAGCACTCTCATCGTGGCTTGATTTGTAGGTTAATGATTACTTAGTTCAAGAGATCCACGATGTTGTGAGGGAAGACTTGGACAGTCTCTCACAAATATTATAAGGGGCACATAATAAGGGATGGTCCTTATTCGTTAGAGGCCCTTAGTCTCTCACAAGGTCGCCTGAATGGAGTATTGACTCCAAGGGTTGGACAACTACCAAAACCAGTCAAAGGTGAGTGGCATGCTTGGAGCACGTAGTGAATCTTGAAGGGTAAATGCATAATTAAAATTTCATCAAAGATGAGTCACACCCTTGGAGAATGGAGTGTGTCTTAAGGGGCACTTCACAATTTAAAAAAAAAATGACGAGTCAATGAATCTAGGTGGCCTAGAAAACTTGAGGGAATGTTAAATCTTAAAACCTTGAGCGCCCGTCGAATTAATTAATTGATTAATTAATTAACTAAAGAATGAATTTATTAATCATAATACCTAAGGGTCTAGGTGTTTGCAAATAAATATTTAACTAAGCCTAATTCTAAGTGAGTGAGGAGACTAAAAACTAAAAGTTTTAAATTTAATGATGAGGGGATGAATGAAATCAAATTAAAGATAAATGGAAATAAAAAGAAATCCTAAGGAATGATTAATACACTTGTGAAATTAAATACTAAAGTAGATTTTTTGTTGAGAAAGGAATAAAGCATAAATATGTAAGAATACAAAGGCATCTAGTCTAGTCTAACTAAAGAACTTTCCTAAATTAAACACAACTCAGTTTTAGAAAGGTGTCAGTCATTAAAAGGGAAATAGAGGGAATAAAGGGATAATTAGGTGTGTTTTTAGCATGGGTGAGGGAAATTGACATTTAATTAAATTAAATTGTGGATTTATTAGTGCAACTAAGGGAACGAGAGACAAGTGTATGGGGGGAATAATTCCTAATTAAATTAAAAAAATGAATTAAATGTGCAAATGGAAAGTTGCTAAGAAAACATCTATAAAGGAAATTGCGGAGAGAAGGAATGGACCATGACTAGTATGAGTAAGGTTATCCTACATAAATTGTGATTGGTTTTACTTCTGAGAGTTGGTATACCCAGCTCAAGAAAGAGAGTGATATCACTATCTTGTGAGGAGAGCTAGGAGCTATAGTTTTCTAGTTTTGGTTGTGCTATAGTTTTCTAGTTTTGGTTGTGTGTGGCCCCTTTGCAGCTCGAGGGGCTAAGGGGGATGAAGAGTACCCATGGCATTGGTTGGGAGGTACCGGTGAAGTCTCAATGGTTAGAAAGCAAAAAGAGGAAGGGAACACCAAGCGACAAGGATTGTCATCAATCCCATCTCGCTGGTTATGGTATTTTCAGTGAGTTTGCATTGTATTAAGTTTTAATAGATGTAGGGTTCAAATAATTCTTATTGTTTTATTGGGCTTTTACCTCTCATTTGACAGGGATTGTTTAAATTTGTATTCCCTATGTTTTTCAGCAAGGTTTTTGGGTTTCATAACCCTTGACACTAGCATTAGATGCAACCCTTCAGCTGAAAAAATTACTTGGAAAAACCTATGGAATAGGTGCTTGAAGAATCTTTATTTACCATTGCTATTACTCGGTTTTAACTTTCCTTTAGGCATTTGGTTAGGAAAACAAAATGTATCTTGCTACCTACAAGTTAAGCTCCGTGCCTTCATTCTTTTTTCCTAGCGCCTTGGTATCTTCATCCTTGCTTTTATACCATCCTTACCTCTGTGATTTTAAGTGTAATTTGTGCCCATCTTGTGGGGAAACCAACAAGATTTTTTACCCTCCTTACCTATGCATTTTTGGTGTAAAACATGCTCAGACTATGGGGAAACTAGAAAGTGTTTTTACCCTCCTTACCTCTTCGTTTTTGCTGTAAAACGTTCTCAGATTGTGGGGAAACTAGCAATATTTTTCACCGTCTTTATCTCTGCATTTTTGGGTGTAAAACATGCTCAGTTTATGGGAGGAAACTCCCATGAATTTGACCACTTATCTTAGTATTTTTTTGTGATAGAATTACATTGCATGTGGAGGAAACCCACATGAATTTTGACCACATAACTCTACATTTTGTTTGTGATAGCATTACTTTGCGTGTGGAGGAAACCCACAAATTTTGACCACACATGCTCAATGATTTTTACCTTCATTACATAGTGAATTTCACTTCATTTGCTCAATGATTTTTACTTTCATTACACAAAAAATTTCACTTCATTTGCTCAACGATTTTTACTTCATTTACACAGAGAATTTCACTGCAAATGATCAACGATTTTTACCTTTTTTACACAACGAATTTAACTACATTTTCTCGATGATTTTTACTTCATTTACACAACGAATATCATTGCAAATGCTCAATGATTTTTACATTCATTGTACACATCGAATTTCACTCCATTTTCTCAATGATTTTTACTTCATTTACACAATGAATTTCACTGCAAAATCTCATAGATTTTTACCTTCATTACACAACGAATTTCACTCCATTTTCTCAATGATTTTTACTTGTATTACACAACGAATTTCCCTTTTTTCCTACTCAAAAATTTCTGCAATTAAGGTAACCTCTGTGTGTATGGGAAACCTCCTTCGTTTAGCTAGAATACTCAACTTATTTATGCCATCTAATTAGCTTTTGTTAATGGGCATAATTGATATCAGATATGTGTAGTTTGTACATGTTTTTGTTTTATTAAATGTTTATTAGATGTTTTATTAACTAATTGATATCTAATATATAGGCCCAATATTTTAATATGTCTCACCTATCATGTAAAAAGGATTAGGTTCTCATGAATAAATTCAAGGATATTAAGTATAGATTTCTCTTGGCGCTTGATATAATGTTGAAGCATGATAAAACAAATAATTGCATCTACTTGTGTGCCTTGATTAATGTTGAGGTATGACCACTTAATAATTATACCATCATGCACCATGAATAATGTTGATGTATGGAGAGATGTGTTAATAATTTATTCTTGCATCCACTAAATTGATGAGTGATTGATTGAGTAGACAGACTTTGTTGTGCATAATGAAAATATAATGTAATGCGTATTTTTTGTAGATATTAGACTTCATGCGTGCAATGGAAATATAATGTAATGTATGATCATTTAGATATTAGACTTCTTGCAAAAATGGAATTTAATGTAATAAATGATGGTTTTAGATATTGGACTTCTTGCACGAATGAAATTTAATGTGACATATGATTTCATTTATGCTAATGGTTAAGTGGTTAGATTCTGTGGTTCTACAAACTAATGCTGACGCATAATGTTTACGCTTTGAATACTCACACACATTGCAATAATGGTGATGCATGATTAGTTTAGTAATAAAATTTATTTGTGTGCCTTAATTTAAGTAGGCATGTGATTTCTTCGTAATTATTCACTTGCACCTTTGAATTTAATGTTGATCACTCTTGCATCATGAATAAGTTGCTATTTAATATTGCATCTTGAATTTATGTCGATATGTGACTGATTTAGTAATAGCTTTCTCTTGCGCCATTAATTAAGTTGACATTTGAATGTTCTAGAGTTTGCTTACTCTCGCGTGCAACAAATATTTAAATTTTGATGTAGGATTGAAAAAGATTAAGATTACCCTTGTGCCATGATTAATTGATTAATGGGATTGAATGATCAATCTAGTTTATGTGGACTTGATTGTATTAGTGGGATTTAGAGACCTCCTTGTTCCTCAGAAGAGTCACCATCCCTGAGACCTTAAATGGTTAAAATTAATTGGATCCTGGTCTTGAGCATTTCTTATGTGTCCTAGAGGTCCTAACCTTGCACAATAGGTTGGGTGGGTAGTATCTTTATGTCATCGTGATTTTATATTCATGCTATCATTATGTTATCTCATGTTATCTTTGTGTTATCTAATGACTATATCTATGTGATGAGTTGAGCGATTAAAAGTATTGATGATTCCAGTTGATCGTGATGAGTTGATCTTCCGATGCCATTCATGATGTTGGTTGATTATATGTCGTTATTCAAATATGATGATGTGTGATTTTATGTTACTAAATTGTTGATGTGTCGGTTGCGATGTTATTTGATTATGACAATGAGATGCTTGTAATTGCTTTAACTATGATGTCATTGATTATGTGTTGCTATGATTTATATTGTTAATGTTACATGAAAAATGCAACGTGCAAAATGTAAGAGTCATTACATGAAAAATGTGCATTCTAATTCCTTGTAAGAATACAATCTCAGGACGATAAGAAGATGAACTATTCTTCAACCATGTCTTGGTACATTTCATATTTCCAACCTCCATCATATTTGATAGGTACAACAAGTTCTTGGGTAGATTTTGGACAACTCTTTGGGAGAGAATGGATACCAAGTTGAAGTAATTCAGTTTGTTTCATCATGAGATTGATGGAAAAACTGAGGTCATAAACATGACGTTGGTGAAACTGTTGAGACGATACAAAAAAAAACATCCAAATACTTTTGACAAGTAGACACTCTACATTCAACACTCTTACAATATATCACTTCATTCTTCCACCAATAAGTCCCCTTTTGAGACTTGTTTTGGTTATTTAGCTCCTTAACCATTTGAAATTATTTATGAACAACGGAGGGAATAATAAAAATTACAAGGAGAAGAACAAAAGGAAATAACATTTATGTAAAATATAATATAGGTACATTTAAGGGTTCAGGAGGAGCTCTAGAAGAGCCAATAGTTGTACAAATCCAAGCATGATCAACACCGGGAGGATCATAAGTTATGTGTTGGAGACAAGGTGTGGCTCTACCTTAGGGAATGACTGCGATGAGAAATGAATAAAATCTAGCCTCTTATATATGGACCATTTGAGATAATCGAGAAAGTGAATGAGAACATCTTCAGACTAAAAAATCCAACTTATATGCATATAAACTAAGTGATGAACGTGGAGTACTTAAATTTGTTTGAACCCTCCATGTTGGAAGAGGAGGAAGAAAATTGTGTTCTTCCCACCTTTGATGTAGAACCCCTCTTCTTCCTAGGGTTTCTCGACCTCCCAGTTTAGGATCATTCAAGAATTGGAGTCGAATTAACTCTTAGGGACCATGTTGGGCCCCCCAAAACAAGTTTACACATGCCCCTTTTTAGCTCCCTCTACAGGTTCTCCAAAACCCATGGGCTCCTGCTAATCCCCTGTTCCTTTCTTAAAATTTGAAATACATAGGTGCTAGATCCCTTCACTAAGCCCCTTTCCTCATATGACCCCAGGATTTGACCCAAGTCTTATCTCAAAAGGTGCTAAACCTTCAGGCTTTAGGACTCTTAACATCCAACACTTCTCCAAGCTCCTAAAGTGTTCTACCCTTAAGTTAATGGGGTTTCTCCATGTGTCCACCACCAAATCAACAATTGGATATATATATTTCCTCGCCTTCGAGCTTCGGGTAACTTCAGGTCAACACTCCCTTGCGGATTCTCTCCTAGAGGACCAAACTTCCAATCAGGTGGATCTTCTGATGGTTGTCTGTGACAAATAAATGGTTCCAGTGAAATCTAGCCTGTGGGCTTAAGTAATTCTTCGCTCCACTACACAGAATTCCTCCCAGAGTTCCCCTCCTCCAAACTGAGGACATTACACCACATTTCCACAATATGGACGACCTAGATATACTGATCAATGAAGGGATCTAATCTATTCGGGGCTTTAGCCTTCAACAATTCTTCACACTACTTGTTTGGGATCTCTCAGAATTCTATGGTTCCAGAGTTCCATATTTGTTGTCACGCGTCCACTGGATCCAACGTTACATATCTATTCGGACTTATGGACTTCCATGATTTTGATTCCTCTACACTCTAAACCTTTTGAATTCGTGAAGTCCAAATGAATTCTAGGGTTAAACCTTGTGCAACTCCTATAAATATGACAGATGTTGGTATCTTCTCCTAGATATGACGGATAGGATTTATTGTTATCCCTCAAGTTGGTCGTCTAGTACAAGCCGAAGGTCTGATTGGTGTATTTTTTATCCTCTCTCCACCATGAAGCCATCGCCTAACTGGTGTCATGGCGCTCATAGAAGTTTACAATGAAATCGGTGTTCAGTCACTCCTCTGGGTCTCTAAGCTTGTAATAACTATGCACCTCTACCAGAAGGAAAACCCCGACACACTGGAGTTCTATGCAGGGGAGAAATGGATTTCTTCTTGCCACCATGTGCAAGTATGATCTTCGAATGTTCGGGAAAACATCATCATCAAGATTTCTCATATCAGGGTCATTGTGTGGTATATATTCTGGGAATTCTTCCCGGTTGATCTTCTTGAAGAGTTATCCCTAGTGTGAGAGTGCTACCTTGGTTCCTGTGCTTTCTTCCGTGTCTCCAAAGGCTAGATTTTGAATGAAAACCTTCTTGGTGGATGTCCCGATGATTGGTTTTGGCCTTGGGGAAAATTTTAATTGTTTTGCAGTCGCTGGGGAAGAGCCTTCTCCCACCTTAGGTTCCTTTAGCTTAGACACTCTTGGAGATCACTTGGTGGTTGGTTTTATTGGAGGCATCACCCCTGTAATGATTGCTAAACCTCGAATTTTGATAGTCATGGGATATCGAAAGCTTTTGAATTGCTCGTCTCGCTCCTCTGGATGCTCTGAAACTCCTTTGTGCCCAGACTGATATTGTTTACAATGGCCCAAAATAATTTAAATGGGAAATAACTTACTGGTCATATCAACCAATTAATTCAGGTGATGAGTGAAATTCAAACAAATCTACCACCGAATCTCTACAATTTAATTCATCTTGGGTTGCGGCGGAGGCATGAATGGTGTTGTGTTCTTTCAGTAATTTCAAATGGCCTTTTGATTCACACATGAAGCATAAACTAATGCAAGATTTGGACTTAATTGGTCCCTTGAATGCTTGGAATCTAAACATATCTAGATCTAAAACGTCCCATCATGTCGCTTTCCCAGTGGGTGGATTGGGAATTGACAATGTGTTACGAGTTTTTTCTTTGATATCCTTCTGCAAAAAAACTTCGACGCCGATCGATTTCATCGTACGATGCTGACATGGTGAAACTGTCTTGGGACACATGGTAATGAATATCAAGAAGCTAACTTCATGAGTATTAGTTGCAGCCAGGACTTTCTTTAGGTTGTGCATTTTAAACTAAACCTGGGATCGTTGATGATAAAAAGGTATCAGGGATTAACGATCAAGGATAAACCTATCGCGTATTTTCCTTTGGGTTAGCATCTTCAAAACATTGTCGATGTCGAAATGCTTCAGGGATCTGTGATCGAGGAAAACTCCTTAGAATGGTCTCAATGTTCGTCGTGATTCAGTTTTCTCTGATTCTGACAAGCATGTTGGTTATCTGCCATCGACGATATCATTTTCTTTCCTTATAAATGTTACTCCCTTCGCCTTTTACCAATGCCAAAGGGATAGAATGTCGGGGATTTATGTATGTAATACTTATCATGAAACAAAAACCTCCTTTCATCGATATCGGTGAATATCGATGTTCGACGACTAAGGTTTTCTGAGTGGTTCCTTTTCACCTTTTAATTTCTTCCAATGTTGAATTCGTTGAGCGCATCGGGTGAGGTGTTTTGGTTGTTGATTCCTTATTTAAGTGTTAAGTATTTTTAACTTGTGGGTTTTATAGAACTACACAAGCCTGAATAGATGATGAGAGTCAAGAGAACAAACAAAGGCAAAACATTTCTCAAAGGAAAATCTAATTCAGACAGTGTGAAGATCAAGTGGTACCCAAAAAGTGGAAAATTGACATAGGCTTTTTAGGGTGTGTTGAGTGTTCAAAAAATGGCAACTTACTGGGAGAAATAAGAAACTCTATTCTTTCCTCGGGCTCAACTGATGCAAAAGATGATTAGGAACTTAACTGGTTTTCATCAGAGCTTCTTTACCTTTGCACTGGAATTTCTCCAGTTGATGCACCTGGGCCTGCCTATGGGGTTTTTTAAACTTTATTCCACCTTATTTTCCTCTAACCTTGACTCATGCCCTCTTTTGACAAGATTCTAGTAGAGAATTCATAGGAACTAGGCCTTTCGTTACCTTCATTCATTTTCTACGGGATTTCTCCATTGCCAGCGAGCATCCATAGCCCCAACAGAGTCACCCCGACATCACATACCTTTCTCTACTGCCAGCGAGCATCCATATCCCCGGTGGATATATATGAATACCTTCTCCTACGACGCACTCATTTGATATAGTTGACTTTTACTTCATCATAATTCCCTGAGGGAGCAGGAGAGGAGAACGTCTGTTATTTGCAAGATGAGATGGTTAAGGTGAAACTTACTAGCTCTGTCTTGGAGGTGCATGTAGTTACTTCCATCTTACCATATTTCCCTTAAGGTTTTTACCAAACCACAAAGAATATTCTTCCTCATCTCTCCAAAGTTGTTCATTTGCACAAGTTGGATAAAGAATTTCTTGAAACAACCATAGGTTACTCAACGCTTCTTGTGTTTATATGTGAGTGATGAGTTAGGAAGAGAGTTTTCTATGTCCCATGATTTGAGGTCAACCATTGTCTTTATAAACACAATATTTCAAAATCACAATCGCAAAAGATAAAACCAAATAAAGTGTAGAATGCAAAACGACGGATTTGGAACAACACAAAAGAGAGATTTTCTTTTTGAATGAAAGTATTGTTTTAGGGCTTGGCCATTCACTGAGAGAGCATCAAGTTCCCCCCTTAGTTTTGGCAGTCAATATGTTCCTAACCCAATCTTCTCAGCCACCTAGAATGGTCTGAGCCATAGATTCTGAAACTTAGAATGTTTGCCTTTAGGCTTGTTCGCTCTGTCCCATTTTAGGACTAAGTCTCCTACTTCAAAATTCTTCTCTTTAGCTTTATTCTTGTCAAACCATATTTTAACTATCTGTTGGTGGGATATGAAATTTGATTTATCTTTCTCCATTTCTTCTTCTTACATGAGAAAAGTGTCAATTATTTGTTTTAATATCTATGAGGGTTTCCCTCTGGACTCCTGAGCAAGTTGAAGGGATGGAAGATATAACTTATTCCAGAGAATGGATTCCTATCCATATACTAGAAAGTATGGGAATTTTCTTATATATTCCTTTGGTGTAACTCTGTCTTCCCATAAATCTTTATGGAGTAGATTATGCCAACTCCTCTGGTTGTCTGCAAGAGTTTTCTTCAATATCCTCACTAGGTTCTTATTAGTTGATTCTGCCACTTCATTTCCCTGCAAATAATCATTTTCAGAGTATCTAATTATGATTCCTTTGTCTAGGGAAAACCTTGTTAATAAGGTGGAAGAAAAGTAAGCTTCCTTATCAAAAACAAGAACATAAGGGACATCAAACATTATGATTAGTTGTTGTTCTATGAATGGGATTACCACCTTCTCATTTACATGAGTTAGAGGAATGGCTTCTGTGCATTTTGTGAAATAATTGGTGGCAGTGAGTATGTACTTATGTTGTTTTGAATAACTTGGTGTAATTTCTCCTATGATATCTAACCCCCATTACTCAAAAATCCTAGAAGCAACTACCAGTTGGAGTGGGACCGCTTCTCTCTTCTCTCTCCCATCTCTTATTTGACAATTGTTTTAGTTTAATGTGTGAGCATCCTTGAACAAAGTGGGCCAATAATAGCCAACTCTTAGTATCTTATGAGCGGTGGTGTCTCCTACAAAATGTCCACCGGTAGGGCCATCATGGATATGCTTCAGAACTTTATGTGCATCTTCACGCTCGAGGAATATCAAAAGTACCCCATCATAATTAACTCGGAAGAGTACCAAATTTATGAGGCGATATTGTGCAGATTTTAACCTGAGATCTCTCCTTTCCCTAGGGTTGAGGTTTTCTGGACAAGTCCCATGGTGTAGGAAATAAGTCTCTTTCTCATACCAAGATTCTTGTCTTGGGGAAATGTATGAATATTCACCACACCATAATGCCATTTCATTCTCCCATCCAGGGTCTTCATTTACTTGGTCTTGAGCTGCAGCTGCCAGTTTGCATAATCCTTGTCCTTTAACTAGTTTAGCAATTTTTATATCTAGATCAAATTCTTGAACTAATTCCATCCAATTTCCTCTTCTTCCCCCATCTCCTATTGAGTAAATAGGGATCAGACTGTAGGGTGAGGCACGATTACTTTGGTGTGGTTCTTGAAGATGTAAGATATGAAATGTTTTACTGCCTTATAAACCACATAAGATTGTTTATCTATAACAGGATAGTTAAGTTCATCACCTTGGAGGTTAGTGATCATGAATGATAATGCGGATTTGTTTTTGTCATCATCCATATGCGTTAATACTATGGATAATGATTGGTTGGAAGCAAATGTATAGAGGAAGAAATATTTGTTGAAATTGGGACTTCACAACACTGGGGCTTGCGAGATTGCAGTTTTAATATTGTTGAAATCCTTCTTCCATTCATCATCCCACTTAAACCCAACATCCTTACGAATCATTTTTTGTAGGGGTTTGATAGTCTCCATGAAATCGGGAGTGAAATTTCTCACAAAATTGATTTTCCCGAAGAATGACTGTATAACCTTCTTGTTGTGAGGTAATGGAAGATGGGATATAGCCTTAATTATTTCTAGGTCTATGTGAATGACTGCTTGAGATATGATGTGGCCTAATAATTTACCTTCCTTGACATTGAAAATAGTTTTCTTAGGGTTTAAGGATATTCTGTATTTCCTACACCTTTCAAAAATCTGGGTTAAGTGTTGGATGTGATCTTCTCTGTTCTTTGAGTACATAGTCACTCCATCCAAATACACTACTACACACTTTTTGATTACTCCCAGAAATGCTACGTCCATGGCCCTATGGAAGGTCTCTCCTGCATTTATTAACCCAAAAGGCATGTGTTTGTAAGTGAAATCTCCCCACTTGGTTCAGAAGGTAGTTTTCAAGCAGTCTTCTTCTAAAATTAGAACCTGGTTGTACCCTGAGAAACCGTCTAGTAAGGAGAAAATTTTAGAGCTAGGCACGGTCCATAGGAGTTTCTCCATTGGTGGAACTGGGTAGTTGTCCTTTTCTAAATCTCTATTGAGATTTATGAAATCTATGCATAGGCGAATCTCCCCAGACTTTTTCCTTATAGGAACTAAATTAGCTACCCATGCAGAGTGTCTAACCTGGAAGAAAATTTTGGCATCTGACAGTTTCTTTAACTCCTGACACATGAGAGGCTCTAGGTATGGGTGGTACTTCCATAGATTTTTTTGGAAGGGTTTTACCTCATGCTTTAAAGGAATAGTGTGTTTAATGATATGGGTACCATAAGTTTTCAGATCCCGGTAGGACCATGCAAAGACATCTTGGTATTTCTAAATATTTTTGACATAAGCCGTCCTTTCCTCTTTAGATATCATCTTACTAAGGTTTGCGTTTTTGGGGTTTTCTGAGGTTCTGAGATTTATAGTTTCATGCATGGGACATGAACTACCAATATTCACATCTTTTTACCCCTTAAATATTTCTTTTAGGTCAAATAGGTATTCTAAATTAGTTATTCCCTTTGGTATCATGTGAGACTTTGATTTGTCGATCAACTGATTTATATGAGGGTTGGTTTTTGTCGATTGTTCCTAGAATAATTCATCATCAATGGACAAGTCTTTAAAATTGTCCTTATTGGTCATAAAGTTTATAATGTTTTAGTCTCCATAAAAAACCTTCCAATTAGAAATATTCTTGGGTACTGAGGGTTTGTAGAGAAGTTCTACAGTGAATCGAGAGGCTTCATAATCCTCTAGAGGTGATAGCTTTGAAGCAATGGTGGCCAAAGAATCAACAAGAGTGTTTTTTTCTCTGGGAATTGTTGTAATGTTGAAAGCTTCAAAATACTCTATTAGCCTGTGCACTTCCCGTTGGTAATTATTCAGGTGTGGAGAATTGTAATGTATAGTATTCCTTATCTGTCTGACAATGATTTCAGAATATTTGAAATCCTTCAATTCTTTGATGTTTAAGTCTATGGATTTCTTTATCCCCTGTACTAGAGCTTCATACTCGGTGGTGTTGTTTGTGCATTCGAACTCTATTTTGTAGGACATGAAATATCATTTACCCTTCGGATGAATGAGGATACACCCTGCTCCTGACCTTTTTTGTGATTTATATCCATCAAAATAGAGGGTCCAAACTTGTGGGCAACATGCATCAACTTCCCCTTTCCTGTTACTTTTCCCTTTTCCTCTTGTTAGTTATGTGATTTCTAAAGTAGGTTCTTGGCAGAAGAGAGTTTCCTCTGGTGTCCTCAGTAATTCCTCTCGAAAAGTCGTTTTGGAGTTTTGAGTGAGGGGCATCAGATGAGAGCGGGGAGAATTTTCCGAAGTAGGAATCAAAGGAATAATTTCCTAGCACAGGGAAATCTATGGATGAGGGCTCGTTTAGGATTTCTAGCTCAGTGATAGTATGTTTTGTTGGATTACTGAGAAGGGGGGTGAATCATTTATATCGTAATTATAATCCTTTTTCTTCAAATGTTATATCAATGTAGAATTATTATCCAATAATGAGCAATAAGAGATAAACAATCACACGCATACACAGTACACCAGTGTTTTACGTGGAAACCCAAATCGGGAGAAAACCACAAAATGATTTTTCTCATATGTCTTGAATAATTACATTCATTAAAAGCACCAACTTCCTTTTTTTTCATCTACAACTGGAAGGAGGCTTTAACCCCCTAGTTTCTCAGGCTACAACTTGAGGGAAACTCCAACTCCCCAATTCTCTGGCTACAACCAGAAGGAGGCTACAACCCCCTATGTTTTCTTGCTACAACTAGAAGGTGGCTACAACCACCTGTCCTTTTGCCATCCAACTGCCATGAAGTAGAAGTAGAATAATGGAACCAGTGTCACACTATCACTATGAGATATACTGCTATAAACCTATACCAATAAATCTAAACCATGTATCAACCATGCATCAACCTGTACCACAACCTGCAATCAACATGTACCATAAACAAGTGCATCAACGATGCACCAACCTATACCAAACAAGTTGTAGTCAACTTGTATCATAAACAAGTTCATCCAACCATGTACCAAGTATGTACCAATCATGTGTCAACTACTCATAAACTATGAATCATCAATATGTACCAACATCATCAACTATACACCTCATGTATGTGCCAACTCATCAACTACATGTCTCAACCATATACTCAACATGTACCTCAACCAAAATCCCTCTTCAATTTCATCATCCAAATATGATTTGTAGCTCTATCATAGACCTGGTGTATATGATCACATTCCTCCAAACCTTCCTTGACTCTAACAATAAGAGATGAGCATTTTCATCAAACTTTTCTTTAGTCTCACATGCCTAGTTTTGGATTAGTTGAAACTGATACACAATTTTATTAAGTGTGTTTTGTGCAATTCCTCTAGGTGTTACTATCTGGAACCTCTCAGAAAAGGATTTATTGAAAAAATGGCATACCTTTCTGAATTCTAGCTTATTCTAGAGAGTGATATTGTAGAGCGTCCCCCGCATGGAATATTTGTTGAATTGATATGAAACTATTACAAAGAGTACTACATGATGTACCCTAACCAACATGTTTGGTTTCACTGAATTCTCATCTGTTATGAAGAAGTTATGACATTTTTACCCGAAACACTTGTTTTTTACTAGTTTCAGGACTAGCCATAAACCCTATTTTCCACGAATTGTAACTCCAAAAATACAACGACCCACAAGATGAATTTTTTACCACATATACTTGGATATGTTTTATCAATGTCATAAAAATTTCACAGTCTGAATCATTATAGAAAAAAATGTATAGCGAAAATGGTGAGATGACATGTAAATAACATACCTTAGAAAGCACCATCAAAAGAATTTATCCTTCCTTGCATTTTGGCCTTATTTTCTTCACCTTCCCTCAGAATTTCATCTTAGATATCCTTGGTTACCTCATACACCTATAGATATTCAATATGTTCAAGTGTAATTAAAATGAGAGAGCCTAGCCTCTTATTTATACTCTCCAAGTAACTTCTTTAAAAACATCTTCTAGGTCACTTTGCCCACTTTCCTTATTTTAGGGTTAACCCACCTCTAATTTCTCCATTAAATTTATTATTTAAATAATTTATTTTGTATTTAGTTTGAATTATATTACACTCATTACTTCACTTTATTATTTACCTTTTAAAATCCCTTAAACCACTTTGACTACTTTGACCATTTGGGGCTTGTAGATGACATGTGAGGGACCTCCAACTTCGTAAGGCCATAACTCTCAAACTGTGAGGAGTTATGTGACATTCAACATACCACCAAAAATGGATTGATATGTACTTTCCATATAGAATAGTATTATCTGAAAATATATCATAACTCGTATTGTTACCCATCAAAAAAACTTGAGTCCATCACCCAAACCCGGGGTCTCCAACTTCTCATGGTCATAACTCTCTAACCGTGAGGAGATACGTGACGTTCTACATACCACTTGGAATGGGATGGAAATAAATATCCATATAGGATAGTTTCCCTAACAAATTCAATGTCCTTCATCTCATTATTCCACAATTTATCATGGGTTCTCTTACTCCGCGAAGCATATTCCTGTGAGGAATTTCACCATAAGGGGACCACTTTGGAGTTCATCCATATTTACTTCTTATCAAACATGAAAAAACAATAATGATTCATATTTACATCAAATAATATTGGGTCCATTAGCTAAATATTTGTGCTATGGGGTTTTCTTCAAGGGTTGACATCAATGAAAACCAACCTTAATCAACAATCTCCTCCTTTGTTATTGATGGAAACACTCTTATGCAATACTAAAATCATATCATTGATGCTCCCCCTGGAACCATGCCTATGTCCTCTGCATATGATAAATATCTCCCCCTTTGTCATCAATTGCAAATGTATATTTCCATCTGGGGCTGCTCCCCCTGACTGAATTGTCCTCTTATGGTGCTTCCTCATGTTCATCTAGGACATATGAGATAAGCATTCAAAAAGCATTAAAAAAGAATTCATTTTGCAGTATAAATAACTCCAAGTATTTGGAGAAGATATTCAAAGGCTTCCCATGGAAGTGGTTTTGTAAATATGTCTGCCAATTGTTCTCTTGTTCCCACATACTCAACTCTGATGTTCTTTTCTGCAACCTGTTCCCATACAAAGTGATACTTGATTGGAATGTGCTTCGTCTTGGAGTGAATAACCAAGTTTTTTGAGATACTGATGGCACTTGTATTATCACCATATATTGGAATGGGTTCATCATACTTAACTTGTATATCTGTCAAAATTTGTTTCATCCAAAGAAACTGTGCACAACATGTTGCTGCAATATACTCTGCCTCGGTTGTAGATAGAGATACTAATGATTTTTTCTTGCTTAGCCATGATACTAAACACTCACCCAAGTAGAACGTTTCTCCACTAGTGCTTCGTCGTTCATCTATACAACCTCCCCAATTTCCATCTTTTTAGTTAGTGATAGATCCTTTCCTTTTGGATACCATAGCCCAAACTCTTTTGTTCCTTTGAGATATCTAAAAATCCTCTTCACTGCTAATACATGTTATTCCTTTGGTTCTTCTTGAAATCATTCCACATGTCCAACTTCTTGCATTACATTTAGTCTGGATGTTGTCACATACAATAGGATGTCAATCATTGACCTGTATTGCCTTTGATATGTAGACTTTGAATCATCATCTTTTCTCAACTTGCAACTGGTTTTCATGGGAGTGATAACTAGTTTGCAATCTTCCATTCCGAACCTCTTTAGCATTTCTCTGATATACTTGGTTTGAGAAATAAAAATTCCTTGGTTAATTTGACGTATATGAAGTTCTAGAAAGAAGGATAGTTCTCCAAGTAGCGACATTTCAAATTATTTTTGCATATATTTTGCAAATTTCTAGCTTAACCTGTCATCATCACTACCAAAAATAATATAATCAACATAAAATTCAATTAATAAAATATTAACTTGACTTACCTTGATGTAGAGGTTTCTATCTCCACTTCCTTTTCTGAACCTTGCCTGCTGCAGATACTTATCCAGTCTGGAGTACCATGCTCTAGGAGCATGTTTTAGACCATACATGTCTTCTTTAATTTACACACATAGTCTGTGTTCTCTGAAAACTGAAATCCTTCTGGTTGTTTAATGTAGACTTCTTCTTCAAGTTCCCCAATCAGAAAAGTTGATTTTATGTCCATATGATATACATTAACATTCTTGGAGCATGCATAAGCTAAAAGAAAATGGATTGCTTCCATTCTGGAAACTGGGGAAAATGTCTCTTCAAAGTCAATTCCTTCAATCTGAGCATATCCTTTACATACGAATCTAGCTTTATTTCTTGTAACCTACCCATATTCATTCAATTTATTCCTGAAAACCCATTTTTCGTCGATCACATTCTTATTTTTTGGTCTTGGAACCAATTCCTAAGTGTCATTTTTCTCTATTTGATCCAATTCTTCATCCATGGTCTTATTCCAAAATTCATCCTTGCTGGCTTCTTCAAAACAATTTGGTTCAA
>JZKD02S0410080.1:178545-195932 GCA_000966675.3 Picea glauca | reverse complement strand
TATAGCGAAAATGGTGAGATGACATGTAAATAACATACCTTAGAAAGCACCATCAAAAGAATTTATCCTTCCTTGCATTTTGGCCTTATTTTCTTCACCTTCCCTCAGAATTTCATCTTAGATATCCTTGGTTACCTCATACACCTATAGATATTCAATATGTTCAAGTGTAATTAAAATGAGAGAGCCTAGCCTCTTATTTATACTCTCCAAGTAACTTCTTTAAAAACATCTTCTAGGTCACTTTGCCCACTTTCCTTATTTTAGGGTTAACCCACCTCTAATTTCTCCATTAAATTTATTATTTAAATAATTTATTTTGTATTTAGTTTGAATTATATTACACTCATTACTTCACTTTATTATTTACCTTTTAAAATCCCTTAAACCACTTTGACTACTTTGACCATTTGGGGCTTGTAGATGACATGTGAGGGACCTCCAACTTCGTAAGGCCATAACTCTCAAACTGTGAGGAGTTATGTGACATTCAACATACCACCAAAAATGGATTGATATGTACTTTCCATATAGAATAGTATTATCTGAAAATATATCATAACTCGTATTGTTACCCATCAAAAAAACTTGAGTCCATCACCCAAACCCGGGGTCTCCAACTTCTCATGGTCATAACTCTCTAACCGTGAGGAGATACGTGACGTTCTACATACCACTTGGAATGGGATGGAAATAAATATCCATATAGGATAGTTTCCCTAACAAATTCAATGTCCTTCATCTCATTATTCCACAATTTATCATGGGTTCTCTTACTCCGCGAAGCATATTCCTGTGAGGAATTTCACCATAAGGGGACCACTTTGGAGTTCATCCATATTTACTTCTTATCAAACATGAAAAAACAATAATGATTCATATTTACATCAAATAATATTGGGTCCATTAGCTAAATATTTGTGCTATGGGGTTTTCTTCAAGGGTTGACATCAATGAAAACCAACCTTAATCAACAATCTCCTCCTTTGTTATTGATGGAAACACTCTTATGCAATACTAAAATCATATCATTGATGCTCCCCCTGGAACCATGCCTATGTCCTCTGCATATGATAAATATCTCCCCCTTTGTCATCAATTGCAAATGTATATTTCCATCTGGGGCTGCTCCCCCTGACTGAATTGTCCTCTTATGGTGCTTCCTCATGTTCATCTAGGACATATGAGATAAGCATTCAAAAAGCATTAAAAAAGAATTCATTTTGCAGTATAAATAACTCCAAGTATTTGGAGAAGATATTCAAAGGCTTCCCATGGAAGTGGTTTTGTAAATATGTCTGCCAATTGTTCTCTTGTTCCCACATACTCAACTCTGATGTTCTTTTCTGCAACCTGTTCCCATACAAAGTGATACTTGATTGGAATGTGCTTCGTCTTGGAGTGAATAACCAAGTTTTTTGAGATACTGATGGCACTTGTATTATCACCATATATTGGAATGGGTTCATCATACTTAACTTGTATATCTGTCAAAATTTGTTTCATCCAAAGAAACTGTGCACAACATGTTGCTGCAATATACTCTGCCTCGGTTGTAGATAGAGATACTAATGATTTTTTCTTGCTTAGCCATGATACTAAACACTCACCCAAGTAGAACGTTTCTCCACTAGTGCTTCGTCGTTCATCTATACAACCTCCCCAATTTCCATCTTTTTAGTTAGTGATAGATCCTTTCCTTTTGGATACCATAGCCCAAACTCTTTTGTTCCTTTGAGATATCTAAAAATCCTCTTCACTGCTAATACATGTTATTCCTTTGGTTCTTCTTGAAATCATTCCACATGTCCAACTTCTTGCATTACATTTAGTCTGGATGTTGTCACATACAATAGGATGTCAATCATTGACCTGTATTGCCTTTGATATGTAGACTTTGAATCATCATCTTTTCTCAACTTGCAACTGGTTTTCATGGGAGTGATAACTAGTTTGCAATCTTCCATTCCGAACCTCTTTAGCATTTCTCTGATATACTTGGTTTGAGAAATAAAAATTCTTTGGTTAATTTGACGTATATGAAGTTCTAGAAAGAAGGATAGTTCTCCAAGTAGCGACATTTCAAATTATTTTTGCATATATTTTGCAAATTTCTAGCTTAACCTGTCATCATCACTACCAAAAATAATATAATCAACATAAAATTCAATTAATAAAATATTAACTTGACTTACCTTGATGTAGAGGTTTCTATCTCCACTTCCTTTTCTGAACCTTGCCTGCTGCAGATACTTATCCAGTCTGGAGTACCATGCTCTAGGAGCATGTTTTAGACCATACATGTCTTCTTTAATTTACACACATAGTCTGTGTTCTCTGAAAACTGAAATCCTTCTGGTTGTTTAATGTAGACTTCTTCTTCAAGTTCCCCAATCAGAAAAGTTGATTTTATGTCCATATGATATACATTAACATTCTTGGAGCATGCATAAGCTAAAAGAAAATGGATTGCTTCCATTCTGGAAACTGGGGAAAATGTCTCTTCAAAGTCAATTCCTTCAATCTGAGCATATCCTTTACATACGAATCTAGCTTTATTTCTTGTAACCTACCCATATTCATTCAATTTATTCCTGAAAACCCATTTTTCGTCGATCACATTCTTATTTTTTGGTCTTGGAACCAATTCCTAAGTGTCATTTTTCTCTATTTGATCCAATTCTTCATCCATGGTCTTATTCCAAAATTCATCCTTGCTGGCTTCTTCAAAACAATTTGGTTCAATTGTAGATAAGAGCTCTAGGTGTGTTTGTTCTGGTGAATGAATTTTTCTTCTAGTCTGAACTCCTGCATGTTTGTTTCTAATAATCTGATCTCAACGATGATTCTTTTGTACTCATTTTCTAGGTGTCTTTGGAGATACTTGTTGAACTTTATCTTTTATTTATATCGAATTCTCTTCATATTCCTCTGATACTTCATATTTTGATTCTTCTTCGAAAAGTTGTTCCATTGATTTGTTTTCTTCTTCCTTTGATTTTGGTCTGCCTATTTCATCAATTGTTACGTTGATGCTTTCCAAAACTTTGTTTAATCTTAGATTGTAACACTTGTATGCTTTCCTTGTACTTGAGTAACCAACAAGTATTCCTTTGTCCACACGAGATTCAACCTTTCTCATTATGCCATGTTCTCTTTTGATGTAGCATTTGCTTCCAAAAACTCTAAAGTGCTTCACATTTGTTGGTCTTCCTTTCCACGGCTCGTAGGGAGTTTTATCAGTGGTGTTTCTGAGAATTGCTTTGTTTTGAATATGAATTGTTGTATGCATTGCCTATGTCCAAAATATATCTGTCAATTTGGAATCCATTATCATTGTTCAAGCCATTTCATGTATTGTCCTGTTCTTTCTTTCAACAACTCCATTCTGTTGAGGTGTCTTAGTAATGGAGAATTTCTTTTTTATTCCATGACTGTTGCAGTAGTCCATAAATTCCTTTGAAGTGAACTCTCCTCCATTATCAGATCTCAAGCATTTGATTCTTGAATCTATCTCATTTTCAACCATTTCCTTGTAGATCTTGAAGTTTTCAAAAGCTTCTGACTTGTTCTTGAGAAAGTAAACTGCAGTCATTCTTGTATAATTATCAACTAATAACATGAAGTATCTCTCACCTTTTAAGCCCTTTTTTATAGTTGGTCCAACTAAATTAGTATGCACAATTTCTAGTGGTCTTGTTGTTGAATATTCCTTTGATTTGAACCTCATATTTGTTTGCTTTCCTTGTTGACAATGCTTGCATAAAGTGTTGGTTGGTTTCATTATCTAGGGAATTTCTCTGACTGCTTCTCTTTTGCTGACTTTGAAAAGGTTATCAAAATGCATGTGATCCATTCTTCTATGCCATAGCAAAATTTCATCTTCCTTTCCTAGACAACACTTTTCATTTCCAATTTCACTTAACACATATATGTTGTTTGAATTTCTTGCAGCTGTGCCGACCAATTTCCTTGAACCTTCTTTTCTTATCTCACACTTTTGTGAATCAAAAGTAACTTTATGACCTTGGTCACACATTTGACTCACACTTAGAAGATTATGTTTCATATCTTCTACCAGTATAACATTTTGTGTCTTTTCATTCTTGTTCCCAATTCGGACTATGCCTTCTCCAATGATTTTGGATGAATTCTCATTTCTGAATGAGACTAATCCACTTCTTTCCTTTTGTAATGTGATAAATTTGTCTGTATCACCTGTCATGTGTTTTGAAAACCCACTGTCAACATACCAATCGCGTTTCTTCTACTTAGATGTTAGAGAAATTGTGCATTCTTCATTGTTATATTGATCTTGCTTTCTTATCCATGTTATTTTCTGAGGTTCTTGTCTGTGACTGTTGTTATTTTGTTGAGGTTCTTTAGGAATGACTATCATTCTAAAATCTTTGGTCACGTGTCCAAAATTGTTACATTTCTAACATTCCACTTCAGTGCTCAAGGATTCAAACCTGTTGTAAATTATTCTTTGTGTTTCACAAGGTCTTTTTGAATAACCCCTTTGTGTATGACTCTCATAGTTGTTATTGTTTATGTTGTTAGATCTGCAATTCACAGCTTTATGTCCAAAATTATTACATGCATAACATAAACCAAAAAATATAGTTTGATGCCTGGGAGTTGAAAATATTTTGAAAGGAGGTTCTCTTATGAATCATTCTTCTTCTTGAGGCCTATCTATCTGTCGTTGATTCTGAAATCTGAATCTTCTCGGTGGAGGAGTGTCCCTATAATCTTCTTTGTATATCTTCATGTCCCCTGTGATTGTTTCTGCATAGATTTTTGGATTTGTTTCTTGCTCTATTGTTTTGGAGATTGATCCCTTTTCTGTCTAATTGTATCCAAGTCCAGACTTGTCAAGATGAGATTTTTGACTGCTGATAATGTCATCCAAAACTTTTGATCTATTCTGCATACTTTTCTTTTGAATATCCTTTCTTAATGTGACAATCTTTGCTTCCAAGTTTCCGATGATCCTATCCTTTTATTTTAGTTGTTCTTTGAGTGTTTCTTCAATTCTTTTATCTTCTTCTATTTGAACCTTCAATTTTGTGATCATTTGTTCTAGTTCTTGAGTGTCATTTTTCTTTTCTAGTTCTTCTTGTAGTTTCTTGTTTTTTTTCTTTTCTCTTTTGATAACTTCTATGGCACACATTAATTCTTCTTGATAGTCAACTTCTGCCTCTTCAATTTCTTCTTCGACTTCTTCACATTATTCTTGGGCTTCTTCATATTCTTCTTCAGAGTCTTCTTTGTCAGAGTCTTTTACTGCCATAAATAGAACTCTTCATGTCTCACTGTCACTGACTTCATCTTCATCTGATGATGAGATGTCTTCTTTGGTGTATAAGATTTTCTTGAAAACTTTCTTTGTAGTTATTTTGTCTTTATATGTGTGTTTTCCTTTTGAGTAACCTTCATCATTTATCTTTTTCTTATGAGGACATATGTTAGCAAAATGACCAATACCATCACAATTAAAACAAACTAAAGGGAGATTACCTCTATACCTACCATTGGTTCCCTTGTTCAGTATTTTGACGAAGTTGGCCACTTCTTCATCATCTTTTCAGATGTTGTTGTTGTTGCTATATTCTTCTTGTTCCTTTTTATTTTTGTTTGATCTTTTGGATGCTTTGAAGGATGCTTCTTTTACATCTAGATTTTCCTATTTAGTTCTTATCTCATATGTTGTGAAGATTCCATGCAGTTCGTCCATGCTTGTTGAGTTTATATCCAATCTTTATTCTAGTGTTGATATCTTAGGTTTGAATCTCATAGGAAGAGATATTAGTACCTTTTGAACAATTACAGATTCTTCAATTTCTTCTCCCAATCCTATGATTGCATTCACTAGTTCATCGACTCATAAGAAGTAGGTTGTGATATCTTCATCTTCCTTCATTTTTAGTTGTTCGAATTGACCTATGTAAGTTTGAATCTTTGCTTCTTTGACTTTTGATTCTCCTTCATAAATATTTCGAAGCTTGTCCCAAATCTATTTAGAAGATTTACAATGTGCAACTTTGGTGAATACCGTATCACTGAGACCATTCAAAAGTGCACTTTTGGCTTTGGAATTATTCTCAGTGAGTTTCATTGCTTTGTCATTTGTTGGTGGAACTGTTGGCGCTGTGTATCCAACTACAATTGATTTCCAAACTTGAAATCCCTGTGCATGTATATATGTCTTCATCGTTGTGCTCCAAAAAGCATGATTTTGTCCATAAAACTATGGTATTCCATTTTTATGCGAGTTGGTACTCTCCATGATCTACCTTTCAATGGTTAAAATTATTTCTGAAGGAACCTGCTATGATACCAATTGTCGGATTACTAAGAGGGGGGGTGAATCAGTAATAGCGTAATTATAATCCTTTTTCTTCAAGTGTTATATAAATGTATAATTATTATCCAATAATGAGAAATAAGATATAAACAATCACACACATACACAGTACACCAGTGTTTTACATGGAAACCCAAATTTGGAGAATCCCATGTAATGTTTTTTCTTATATGTCTTGAAGAATTACATTCATTAGAAGCAACAACTTCCTTTATTTTCCATCTGCAACTAGAAGGAGGCTCCAACACCCTAGTTTCTCATGCTACAACCTGAGGGAAGATCCAACTCCCCAATTCTCTATCTACAACCAGAAGGAGGCTACAAACCCCTATGTTCTCTAGCTACAATCGGAAGGTGGCTACAACCAACTGTTCTTGCCCCGTCCAACCACCCTGAAGTAGAAGTAGACTGATGGAACCACTGTCACACTATCACTATGATATATAATGTTGTAAACATGTACCAATAAATCTGAACCATGCATCAACCATGCATCAACCTGTACCTCAACCTATAATCAACCTGTACCATAAACAAGTGCATCAACCATGCACCAACCTGTACCAAACAACTTGTAATCAACCTGTGCCATAAACAAGTGTATCCAACTATGTACCAAGTATGTACCAATCATGTTTCAACTACTCATAAACTATGACTCATGAATATGTACCAAAATCATCAACTATACACATCATGTATGTGCCAACTACTTGTCTCAACCATGTGCTCAACATGTACCTCAACCAAAATCCCTCATCAATTTCATCATCCAAATATTATTTGTAGCTCTATAATAGACTTGTTGTATATTATCACATAACTGCAAACCTTCCTTGACTCTAACAAAAAGAGACTAGCATTTTCATCAAACTTTTCTTTAGTCTCACATGCCTAGTTTTGGATTAGTCAACAACCCTCACTTGAAGTAATTATAACTTTGTACCTATAATGTATAAAGATATGAAACTGATACACAATGTTCTTCAGTGTTTTTTATAAAATTCCTCCATGTGTCACTACTTGGAACCTCTCAGAAAATGAGTTATAGAAAAAATGGCATACCTTGTTGAATTCTGGCTTATTCTAGAGAGTGACCTTGTAGAGTGTGCCCCGCATGGAATATTTGTTGAATTGATATGAAAATGTTACAAATAATACTATATAATGTACCCTAACCAAAAAATTTAGTTTCACTAAATTTGTATCTATTATGAAGAATTTATGATGTTTTTACCTGAAACACTTGTTTTTTACTAGTTCAGGACTAGCCACAAACCCTATTTTCCACGGAGTGTAACTCCATAATATAAAGACCCACAATATGATTTTTTCACCACATATACTTGGATATGTTTTATCAATGGCATAGAAAATTCATGGTCTAAATCATTATAGAAAAAAAGTTATAGCGAAAATGGTGAGATGACATGTAAATAACATACCTTAGAAAGCACCATCAAAAGAATTTATCCTTCCTTGCATTTCAGCCTTGTTTTCTTCACCTTCCCTCATAATTTTGTCTTAGATATCCTTGGTTACCTCATACACCTATATATATTCAATATTCTCAAGTGTAATTAAAATGAGAGAGCATAGCCTCTTATTTATATTCTCCAAGTAGCTTCCTTAAAAACATCTTCTAGGTCACTTTGCCCACTTTCCTTATTTTAGGGTTAACCCAATTCTAATTTCTTCATTAAATGTATTATTTAAATAATTTATTTTGTATTCACTTTGAATTATAGTACACTCATCACTTCACTTTATTATTTACCTTTTAAAATCCCTTACACCACTTTGACTACTTTGACCTTTTGGGGATTTTAGATGACATGTGAGGGACCTCCAACATCATAAGACCATAACTCTCAAACCGTGAGGAGTTAGATGGCATTCCACATACCACCAGAAATGTAATGACATGTAATTTCCATATAGAATATTATTATCTAAAAATATATCATAAATAATATTGTTACCCATCAAACAAACTTGGGTCCATTACCCAAACTTGGGGTCTCCAACTTCTCATGGTCGTAACTCTCTGATCGTGAGCAGTTATGTGACGTTCTACATACCACCGGAAATGGAATGAAAAGAAATATCCATCTAAAATAGCTTCCCTAACAAATTCAATGTCCTTCATCTCATTATTCCATAATTATTCATGTGTTCTCTTACTCCGCAAAGCATCTTCCTGTGAGGGCTTTCACCATAAGGGGACCACTTTGGAGTTCATCCATATTTACTTCTTCTCAAACATGAAAAAACAATAATGAGTCATATTTGCATCAAAAAATATTGGGTCCATTACCCAAACCTTTGTGCTACGGGGCTTTGTTCAAGGGTTGACATCAATGACAACAAACCTTAATCAACATGTTTCAGATATCTTTCCCTATCAATTCTGATCATAGTTTTGTGTCCCTTTAATGGTAACCAAAGTTGTTCTCAGTCTTTACTAATGTATACATTTAACTTCTCAGGTCAATCTCAGCTTAATAATAGCCCATAAACTTCTAGGATATCTACTACAATGATCTCAATCACTTCCACAAACTTAAGATGTGTCACTATTCTGATCATCACATCTTTGAGTTCTCCCATGACCTTGACCTGGGTTTTGTCCAGTTGTATTACATGTTCGTCACTTTTGAGAGGGACCAAGTTTAGTTTTTTTCATATAGATAGTGGAATAACATTAGAGAAGGATATTGAATCCACGAAACAGTTATGGAGGTTTCTATTGAAGACTTCAAACGTTAATAGGAATGGTGGAACAAAAGGTTTTTCCTTTTTATCTTCAGAACATGTATTTACAGTTGGTTTATTTACTAGATATATGGGAGTTAGACTCCCCTCTTGGTCAGGGTTTGTTGTAGGATTTTATGTTTATTTCAAAAATTGTAATAGGAAGTCTTTTTGGTGAGGGATTCTACATATGTCCAAAACTGAAATATTAGCCTTCAACTTCTTCAAATCTTCTACTATGTTGAAATCCAGCTTGGGTGATTCTCGCGTATTGATGTCTATAGGGTTCTTACAGGGAGAAAAAGGTGATTTTGGGTGATCAGGAGTTGATCTTCCTCCTGAATTTTAGGTAGTAGTAAGTTCATTTGAGACAGGTTGACCCCCTACTTCGTGTTTGCATAGCCAAGACTTCAGCGGGTGGTTCTTGAACCTCAAACAGGGCCTCGGAAGGCATGGCTAGGTCAAGATACCATATCAACATGGTTGCTTCTTTTGGTGGAGCGATTTCTTCCTAATTGATGATATTCATACTAGAGCCACTTGATTTTCCGGTCAAGGAGACTTCATCTAGAAATCGGTTGGCCATCAAATTCATGGCATGCACCCATTGAGGGCAGTCTCTTTCTGAGTGTTTCTCTTGTTGATAAGTGCAGAAAGATTCGTATGCTACATTTCCTAGATCGATGTTTAAGTTGACTGGGGGAGGTTCAATTGATTTGAATGGTGGATTTATTTTAAATAAAGACTTATAAGGACTATGGCCTTGGTTTCCCTCCCCCACACTTCTCTTCATGTCTATGATTTTGTTTGATATTTTGTTTACCATGCGCTATGGGTATTCTATTTCCCCACTTCCCTTTTTGGGAGCTTGTTCTGTTTGTTTTCCTAGGGGTCTAGTAAGCAATATCCCTCTCCTAGGAGGAGGTTCAACTTATTTCTTAACTAAATAGACCTGGCCCTCTTTGCATACATTCATTTGGAGCTCTATCGTTTTGGATTCTTCAAAATTCTTAGCTAGGGTTAGTTTGGCATCCCTCTTCACAAACATGGAAATAGAAGTTGTGGGGAATTAGTGTATACTTTGATTTGAAACTTCTAAGTAGGTTTAGCTTTGAGATATAATTTTCTTAAGATGGTGGTAAATATTTTATTAAATTCTTTGACCCTTTACCTCGAACTCATAGTGGTGGTGAACAACTCAACCATTAGAGCTCCTGTCGTAGTTTCTTCTGCAAATTTATCCAAAAAATATTTCTGAAACTTCATCCAACTAGTTATGGATCCTACGGGTAAGTTAAAATACCACATGGAAGATGAATTATCAAAAGTGTAGGGAATATCCTACATACTATGTCTTCATGTTGGACATTCATAAGTCTGATCGCTAGTATGAATTTCTTGATATGATCTCCAAGAAATCTCGAGGTCTTGGGGTCAAACTTAGGAAGTAACTTCTCTAGATGTCAAGGAAGGTTATTTACTCGTCCATGGATGGCCAAAACATCTCTGGCCAACCATAGTTTTTTTTTTGTGGTGGGTTTCCCCTCTCTTCACCATGGTCATTATGATCTTCCATATCTTTAGATCCTAAAAATGAGTGTTCTGAGTTAAATGCTTCCTCTTCTGAAAAATCGTCTGGTTCATAGACATTGTCGGCTGGCATTTCAGGGATTGTATTAAGAGGATTTTCTATTTCGGTGATTGAAAAATATATTAGGTCTTCTACTGTGTGCACAAAAACCTGGTCGGGGGTTTTGACCATCGATATACTTATTTTTTTTCTTCGAGGAAGTATCAGAGATAAGGACAGTGCACCGATCTGTAGGGCATATGCTCGTGTGATTCTTCTAAATTGTTTCAATTCCTCTTGAGGGAGAGTGTAAGGTATGTCCAGGAAAAAGCATTCTTCCTCGTGTTGGGGTGATTTACTCGTTTCAGTAGTACTCAATGTGTGTGGGTTGTCTTGGGAATGACTAGCCATGCATGTGGGTTGTTTTGAATATACAAGTTGTCTAAAATATTATGTGAAATATGTATTCAACCATTCATTATTCAATCCCTCCTTCTAGCGCCAATTATGTTGATGGGTCTTAAATCCCTTTAACTCAACAACAGGAACCAAACCCGCCATTGAGGCCCAATTAGACTCTGCAGTGTTTGATGGTGGAATGGTTCTCTAGATCTTGTGATCGGGTCGAAATAATCGATGGGATTTACATTTTCTTGTGAAGGTTTTCACCTTCGGTTCGGACGTTATATTTTTTTATTTTCTCTTAGGTAGGAATGATATAAGATAAAGACGATATAAACCAACTAGGTGACAAAGTGAGAACAAAATAAACTACTGGAGAAGAAGATGAGTTTGGGATAACACTTTACTCTAGCATGCAGGCAATGATCATCTACAACAGGCCTAGTACTAATATGTTAACCATGTGAGTATTCCAATTATTGACTGAGATACAAATTATCAAAATAAAACATTCATGTGATAAATGATGGCAAGTAAAATAATTCACTCAACTCTTATCATCAATCACATAATAACACAAAGATTCATTTTCATCAATAAATAAAGAACTGTAAAACGTTGCATCGGATAACTTATCAATAGATTTAATGGCTCTTACTCATTACAACATCCATTCATGAGATGATATAGGAAATAGTTATTCTCCACATCCAATCATACATGCATTTGATGAAACATAAACTTGTCTTTGGTCCAAAGGACTTCTCAACTAAAGGCAACTCCAAAATAATTTTTAACAAAACCAAAAATGAGAGTTTCTTGCAACAACCATCGACCCATTACTACTCAGTCGATTCCCTTATTTATAACATAAAATTAACTACAAATAACAACTAAAGTGTAGATAAACAAGACATAATTTTCCACATGGTGTTCTCTCCAATGATTTTCTTATGAGTCATCTCAAGATATCACTTAAGAGGGTGACTCTTCTTGTACTCTGAACATTGGATGAATAGATCCTCGTAGGTATTGGCATATGGGAATCTATGTCATTCAATCCAAGCCGAGTGAATCTCTCTTATCTCTACTACATGTGCTCAATACTTGACTATACTGGAACTTAATTGTTGCAACATAACCCAAGATTTGATCGGGTGTTCCATAAATTGTCGCACCTAACCTGGCGTTGTGTCTGTCACCTTTGCTAGTTCTTTGGTCCATGATGAATCTTGCTCAATGTGTGATTTGACCATGTTGCACAAGTTGATGAAGTTATCGAGCATGCCAAAATCGGGGAGTCCAATATCCTGCATTGCCTTGTTGATTTTGACCCAGGTCTTCTCGCATTTGGCCCATTTTTCTTGAATATCCTGATGAGGCTCCCAAGCCATTCGTTCCTAATACTCGACCGACTTATTGATGCGGTCGATGTTTCTTTCCCTTAACACCTAGATGTCGTGCTCTTCGATTTCTCAACCCTTTTTCACCGCGCTCATATACTCGATTCTTTCCATGTCCTGTTGCGCTTCCTCGTACCGCCTCTCCATATCTTTGGACATCGCAAGTGCCATGAGGGCATATTCATAAATATTGACTATCCTTCTAGTGAATAGGTGTCATTCATGTATGAACTTGCTATAGGCCTTCTTGAATTCAGTCCTTAGCTACACCATGACCTGTGTGGTGTCCCAATAGTACTTATCCAAGTGGAGCGAATGTTCTAGTTCCTTCAAGGTGGTGATCAACTCCTCTTCATCTCTTTTATCTCTATCTAGGATGGCATCTGTGATTTCCATCCCTATGCTGATGAGTTCGGATGTCTTAGCATGTTCTCTGTTGATCAGATGTTCCTATCTAGTGATGAGGATGGAGCAATCTAAAGTGATCCTCCTCTTCTTGGTGGTCCTATAGACGATAGCCTTCGTTTTCTTATTATAACCTATGGCATGTATGTTGAATATTTCATCCACAGGTTCAGGGATTTGTTGATCTCCCTAGGTGAGTGTATTCCCTATACCTTCGATGGTATATACTTGTTCAATATTGGGTTCTTGAACTTCCTTGTTTTGCTCTGAAGGCCCGGATTATATTTGTCTCTCATCGGGGGTTTGAGTACCGATTTAAATAGAGGCATTGGGGATAGACTCGATACTTACTTGTTGATTGGACATTGGGACATCGATTTCCTGTTGTGGGGCTCCTTCCTTTGGCATGTCCGACCCTGGCTCATCCTTCGAATTGTCTTCTTAGGTATCCGACGCATCGGGTAGCTTATTGTCTAGGAAAATCTTGACTTCTTGTTATTTCTATGGGACCTCCTAAATTTGGGCATCGAGAATAGGAGAAAATGTCTTCTTAGGTCCCTTTTCTTCTTCAATATGCACAAGGGTCACAAGAGATACCTTTGGGCTCTCATCATCGTCATATAAATTTATAAGATCACTTAAGGGGTTTGAGGCACCATTCCTCTTCGATGCTTCGATAGTCCATGTCTAATATGAAACATCTATTGGCATTCTAGAAAGTGGCGTTGTCAATTCAGGGTCGTCTAACCTATTAATTTCATCAAGGTCTATGAATTTAGGGTTGCTTGGTCCCGTTTGGCTCTCATCTAGTTTGTCAGCAGGGAGCCTTGCCATGTTTATGATGTCTTTGTCCTCTTGCAACTGGTCAATTATCCACTACACATGTTCTAACATGAGTAACCTCCTCTCTCACGTGTCATGAGCCTCAGGGGAACTTCTATCTTTCACTGGGGTTACTTGGGGAATCTCTTCCACTTCAACTACTACCTGGGGTGCTTCTGCTACTTCAGACGCTATCATTTCTTCCCTGGCCCTCAGGGCCTCTTGAACTGATTGTTCTAGGATCATTGTTTGTTCATACAGGCTCATAGCTCTAAACCTGGTCATATTTGGGTCGACCATCCTTGAAACAAATTCATCCAAATCATGAGAATTTTCCATGAAGACCTCATCTTCGAACTTGTCATGGGCATAAGGCCAACATGATGATACTTGGGATGTATGTTTCAAGGCCAGACCTCTTGGGTCATGTTTGAAAAAACGACCAGTCTGGAATCAGAACTCAAATTGGCTCAGTCCTTCCTGCTTGTCTTGAGCAGTGTCTTTTACTAGGTAGAAACCTATATGGAATCCATAAGGTATAAATGGTCACTTCTTATCTTTCACCAAAGTAGCGTTGTAACCCTACAGGATGGTTTGGTAGAAAATTACCCCCACAACAAGTCGATCGGGGACATGTGCTGGTAGGATATGTGGTGCTCTAGTGGCCTTGAATACCCTAATGTACGTATCGTGTTCGTCCATACACCAATGGCCAAATTTTTCTATCACCCTTTTGGCTGCAGTCGATAGTCTTGGACACTCTTTCTTGAAATGAATGCATGTGATGAATTCATTGCAGATGAGGGAGAAGGAATTTTGTACCTATTCTCCATAGAATGTTGAAGTAAATGTGGACTAGGAGTTCTAAGGCATGCCAGCTCAAGTTCATGCTGACAAAGACATTTCTGGCACATATAACGTCCAGTAAATATGAAGCCAAGTAAAAGGATGGGGTTTCTCCTTCTTTTGGTGTCTAAGACTGTTGTATGCATATGCTTAGTTGTTTTGAAATGATGGCTCCCAAGTTGAAATCTCTCTCAGAAATGTCCACTGTGTAAGCCAGAGGCATCCATGCCTCTGAAAACTTGAAACAATCTTTCTCCCCATACAATCAACAGATAAGGGCCATTAGATAGATATATGGCTCCCTCAAGTTGGCCATCTAGTACCAATCGGAGGTATGATTAATGTATTTTCTATCCTCTCTCCACCATGAATCCATCATCTGATTGGTGTCATGGTGCTCATAGAAGTTTACAACAAAATCAGTGTTTAGTGGCTCCTTCGGGTCTCTAAGCTTGTAATAACTCTGCACCTCTAACGAAAGGAAAACCCCGACACACTCGCTATTGACGTCATTAAGCAAAAATTTTTGTGTGTCTGTGTGGTCTATGAGACACTTTAGGAGTTCTATGCAAGGGAGAACTGGATTTATGCTTGCCACCATGTGCAAGTATTATCTTCGAATATTCGGGAAAACTTCATCATCAATCTTTCTCATATCGGGGTCGTCGTGCGAGATATATTCTGGGAATTCATCCTGGATGATCTTCTAGAAGAGATCTCCCCAATGTGGGAGTGTTTCCTTGGTCCCTGTGCTTTATTCAGTGTCTCCAAAGGCCAGAGGTTGAATGAAAACCTTCTTGGTGGATGTCTTGATGATTGGTTTCGGCCTTATGGAAAATTCTAATTGTTTTCCGGTCGTTGGGGAAGAGCCTTCTCCCACCTATGGTTCCTTTATATTCAACACTCTCAGAGATCGCCTGGTGGTTGGTTTTGTTGGAGGCATATTCCCTGTAATTCTTGCTAAAACTTGAATTTTGATACTCATGAGATCTTGGAAGATTTTGAATTTCTCATCTCGCTCCTCTCGATGCTGTGAAACTCCTTTGTGCGCAGAATGGTCTCGTTTACAATGGCCCAAGAGGATTTAAATGGGGAATAATTGACCAGTTGTATCAAGCAATCAATTCGGATGATGAGTTAAATTCAAAAAAATATGTCGATGAATCTCTACAATTTAAATCATCATGGGTTAACGGTGGAGGAGCGGAGGGTGGTGTGTTCTTTTGGTAATTTCAAACAACTTTTTCATTCGCAACAACTAATGTGATATTTGGAATTAATTGGTCCCTTAAATTATCTGAATATAAATGCATCTAGCGCTAAAACATCCCATCATGTCGCTTTCCTAGTGGGTGGATTAGGAATCGGCAATGTGTTACGAGTGTTTTCATTGATATCCTTCTGCAAAAAACCTCTGTGCTGATCAATTTCATCATACGGTGCTGACATGGAGAAACTGGCCTGGGACACGTGGCAATGAAGACCGGGAACTTGAATTCATGATTATTAGTTAGAGTTGGGACTTTCTTCAAGTTGTGCATTTTAAACTGAACTTGGGATCATCGATGCCGAAAAGGTATCAGGGATTGACGATCAGGGATAAACCTATTGCGTATTTTTCTTTGGGTTAGCGTTTTAAAAAAAATTCAATGCCAAAACTCTTTGGGGATCGGTGATCGGGGAAAAATCCTTAGCATGGTTGCAATGTTCATCATGATTCGGTTTTCTCTGATTATGAAAAGCGTGCCAGTTATCAATCATCGACGATATCATTTCCTTTCCTTCTAAATGTTAATCCCTTTTCCTTTTACCGATGTCGAAGGGGATCAGTTGTCGAGGATTTCCATATGTAATACTTGTCATGAAACAAAAATCTCCTTTTGCCGATACTGCTGAAGATCGACGTTCGGCAACTGAGGTTTTCTGAGTGGTTCCTTTTCACATTTTAATTTCTTCCGATGTTGAATTCTTTGAGCGCATTAGGTGAGGTGTTTTGGCTATTGATTCCTTATTTAAGTGTTAAATATTTTTAATTCATGGGTTTTATAGAATTACACAAGATTTAATAGATGATGAGAGTCAAGAGAACAAACAAAGGAAAAACATTTCTCAAATAAAAATCTAATTCAGAGAGTGTGAAGATCAAGTGGTACCCAAAAAGTGGAAAATTGACATAAGCTTTTTAGGGTGTGTTGAGTGCTCAACACATTCACAATCAACTTTCTTTCTTTTGTTGCACCTGAAGCTTATGCACTGGCCTTTGCTAAGCTAATTGGAAGGAATATCTTGATTCCACAAATTATCAAAACACTCCTCTGATCCTCCTCTGTGAACACTCCTTGTTGAACAAAACTCACCTCTGAGCTCCTAATGCTTTCATACAATCTCACCTCATTTCCCTTGCCCACCTAGCAATCTAGGATTTCTCCTCTGGTCTCCTAGAAGTCCACGAGATATTTTATTGATCTCTCTTCATTGCCCACTTGGAAATATGAAATTTCTCTTCTTCCCACCTGGAAGTTGATGAGATCCCCAACTGATATCCTTTCCTCCTTATTGAGGTATTTTCCAACTTCTAACTTACAAATTTAAACCTGCTCCTCTTTGTCACTAAGGTTTTCAACCTGCCTTAGCCACCTCCTGAGTACCTATTGCTTCCTCCTAGAAAACAACTTCTGGATAGCCCACTTTCCTCTCCTCCTCAAGGGCCACTCATACCTCAAGCCTCCTTGTGTTGTTTTTTCATCTTCAACATCATCCTCTTTGGTTCTGGTCTTGTCTCCTCGAGCTCTTTATCCATATGTTCTTTGTGAAA
>JZKD02S0410080.1:111050-149360 GCA_000966675.3 Picea glauca | reverse complement strand
CAATTGTTTCACCAAGTGCCTTCATTGCATTCACCAATTCTTCTATTCTCAGAAAGTATTTTCTAATAGTTTCATCTTCCTTCATCTTCAGCTGTTCAAACTCTATTCTATAGATCTGAAGCTTTGCATCCTTTACCTTCTCATTACCTTCATAACTATTAATGAGTTTGTCCCACATTTCTTTGGCATTCCTAGATGCATAACTTTTACGAATTCTGCTTCTACAAGCCCACTCAAGATAGCATTCATAGCCTTAGCGTTGAAGCTAAATTCTAGTTTGTCAACCTTATTAGCTAGCACAACTGGCTTTACATAACCAGTCTCTACCACATCCCAGGCATCTGCACCTAAAGCCATTATGTAGGTTCTCATTCTAACTTTCCAGAAAGTAAAGTTTGTTTCATTGAACAGAGGGGCCTTATTGGTTGATTTTCCTTCATGGATTGACATGTTTAAGCTCTAAGATCTACCCTTAGATAAAAGGGGCTGGCTCTGATACCAATTGTTGGACAACTGAGAGCGGGGGTGAATCGGTTTTTACCGTGCCTAAACAATTATGCTTCTTTTAAACTCTTTGTTGAGACACTAAATGATGATCACAATAATGCAAGGAAATAAGCAATGGCACATTCAACATCAGTCACATATATGAGAAACACAGAGACAGATATTTTCTAAGGAAACCCATACAGGGTAAAAACCTCTTTTTCTTTATATGATAAGTAATGGTTACAATCTTTACATTATCATACATATGAGCACCAACTCATGATGAGGCTACAACCTCTGTTTAGCAAGTTGCAACTTGCTGAGAGCACCAATTCTCTGTTTTCTCTAGCACCCACTAGAAGGAAGCACCAACTCCCTGGTTTTTCTAGCACCAACTAGAAGGAAGCACCAACTCCCTGGTTTCTCTAGAACCAACTAGAAGGAAGCACCAAATCCCTATGTTCAATCACCCACTTGAACCTCTGAGGACAACATTCCTCCCTAGAACCTCCCAACCTCAATGAAATATAAATCTTTGCTTCTGAAAATTATTACAGTGATATAATGTTCAACAATGGCTTACCCGACTTATCACTGTTCTACTGCATTTTGTTTCTCTGTCTGCCTCATTGCCTTTCTTCTCACATCACTTGCACTGTCTAGTCTTCTTCTTTTTATGCTCTGTGCGCCATCTCCATTCTCTGCACAGTTCCTCTTCTGTGCTATTCAGCTATTGCACTCACATCCTTCTTCACACCTGAATCACCTTTACCAACAACACTCACAACAACCTCCAACAGCGACAACAACCCATCTCTTCTCTGTTCCATGTATTTATAGATTCTGTACACCTTGTGCATGCAGTTTTCGCAATCCCTCTGCGTGTTGACTCTGCACCGTTATCCTCCACCTCTCGAGTGCTCAGTCTGATTATCATCGTGACTCTTCAGCTTCTTTGGTGGTTCGCCTCGCGTGTCCAGAATCACTGTATGTTATGCTCAGATTCCTCAGTCTCTCTGGTAGTTTAAGACTCTTCATCTTCTCTGAGACAGTCGAACTCTTGATCTTCATCGACCTTGATCGATGGTTCATGATCTTGGTGAATCAACGGTCCCGATCTCATCATGATCTCACATCTCGTTGTTCCTTCATTGGAGATTTTTGTTACTCCAAGTCGCGATAGGTGAGACTCTGAGATGGAGCTTAGATCAACGGTCCACATCTTTTGGTGTATTGATGGTCAGGATATTTTCATGATCTCGCGTCTCATTGATCCTAAGATGGATATTTTCATCACTCCAAGTCGTGATAGGTGAAACTCTGAGATGGAGCTTTATGGTGCTCTGATCTTTCGCCATGCATCCTCTTGATCCAACGGTCCTTGATTAAATCACAATCTCACATCTTCGTTGTTCCTTTGACTTTCCAGTTAGTGAGATGACAATATTTCTCCATGTGACCTCTTGATCCAACGGACCACGATTAAATTGCGATCCGGATCCGACGACTGTCCTTCTCTCACTACCTCATGACCTCACGACTTGGAGTACCCAATGTTTAGACTCTCAACCTGCGAACTCTCAAGTTCGTGAGATCTCTCGATCTCTCGCCACCTGTCCCCCCAGATGGACGGCTATAAATCTCTCGCCACTTCGTCGCCTCGTGTCCTCGCGCCTCGAAACTTTGAACACCTAATACTTGGGCCTTTATCCAGCGAACCCCCGAGTTTGCGAGATCTCTCCGATCTCTGCCATGCATCCTTCACAGATGGACGGTCCTGATATTCTCGCCACTTCGCTGCTTTACAACCTCGCTCCTTGCGACTTTGAACACCCAATACTTGGGCCTTTATCCTGTGAACCCCCAAGTTCGTGAGATCTCTCTAATCTCTGCCACACGTCCTTCACAGATGGACAGTCCTGATCTTCTCGCCACTTCGCTGCTTCGCGACCTCGCGCCTCGCGACCTTTAACACAAAATCCTCGACTCTTCCACTCACGATTTTCCGAGTTCGCTCAGATCTAACGCCTGAGATCTATCCTTCTCTTCAGTGTGCGCTCTTCTTGTTTTTATTCAGATCTGACGGCCCTCATGCTATCGGGAATTTTGGATGGGATCCAAGGATCAGCGATGCTTCTCCTCCAAGTTTACACATCCTTCTTACTTGGAAGAATTTACACATCTTTCTTACTTGGAAGAATTTCGACTCTGCACTAATTCCTCCTGAGCCTACGTTGTTCCTGTTTGTCCATTGATACACATTCTGATCCTTCCATCTTCACTATTGTACTTTCCATCAATGACAAGCATATGCTATCTATTAAACATTGGCCAACACTAATACCATGAATGAACGTCTTCCCAAGGTACTACATGAATGTCCCACTAAAAATTCCATCAGTAGCTAAATAGGAATGGTTAGTAAGAATACCACCTAACAATCAATGGACAAATGAGCATTCACATTTTTTAACACATGTAAGTGTAGAATAACTATGCTTGAATGTTCAAAGGTGTTACCTCATATATAGGTGTGGTACCAACGAGATCCCCATACACATAGTAATCGAAGTGAAGTTGTAAATGCCAAAACAAGAAGAAAGGGGCACGCTACCTAGTTTCCTAGATGCAACCTCGTGTTAGACTCCTGTGTTAGAGGAGATTCCTGAGACATTGGTTGAGAAAATGGGTTTTACACTCTTTAATGACTCTAGGTTTCATTTTGGTGGCCCTTAAGATTTTTCCCCAATCCTATTCCAAGGCCCTAAACCTATCTAATGTTGGTTGGCTAGAAAAGAAAAGAGTCTCATTGATTTTAGCATCATGAATCTTTTCTTATTGCTAATGTTTATGTCAAAGGGAAAATGGATGAAACTTTTTGGTGTTAACTATTGACCCATCCAAAGAAAATGCAAACATGCTAATGCATTTGTTGAATTCAATGAATTCTACCTATGGGAGGGAAAATATATATTTTTGTTTGTATACTTTAGAATGGAATCTCAAACGCCAAGAAACAAGGTAAACAAATCAGAAACAAAATTATTACAAGAACTCAAACCAAACACTTCACCAATGCACTTTGTCCCTAATGCTTCAAAATCTCAGAAGAATGCAAATATTTTTTGTTTATTTTTCCAAATATGATGCAAAGGGATTCTTAATCTAATCAATAACACAATATGCAAATGGAAAACCTACAAATCAACAAGCAAGGGCTATAGGAAAATGGTAATGATGCTAAACAACCAACTCTAATGTCTCTACAAGGATCTCACCCAAAAATTACCTACAAAATTGGATCTTGTAAAGAGCACTAATAACAAGAGGAGAAACAAACCAAATGAAATCAATACAAGACACCACCATATCTGATCAAATATGTTGGGTTTACCTTCAAATCTTCAATGGATCACTATACAACAACGAATACTTCACAAGCAATCCAAACAAACACACTTCAAATCAAAATTGAAGACCAAAGGTGCGAAAAAAGGACTCAATTCGAGACAATATATATAGGCACAAACTAATAACAAGTATCTAGGGTCAGACAAATGAGATATGGTAACAGAAATATGATAATTCTATAAAATTTTTTATTTACAAGGGGTGTCATAGGTCAAGTGGCTTGCAACACGTGACCAAACACTTGTCAACAATGGTGCAATAAGAGAAACCTTGATTTTTTTTTCAAAAAGAGAGATCTGACTCATATCTAATCAGATGTAAGGGATCTAACCTATGATAGAGTATAAGGGAATAAAACAATCTAATTAAAACAGAGGGTAAAAAGGAATGGATTATGAACTAGAGAAGAATCAAATATCCTTTCCTAATGGATTCATCAGTTATATTATGGAGAAAATCACACAGTTGGATAGTAATATCTCCCTAAGATCTACCTACTTATCTTAGATATACAATGGTCTATACTTTTATGAATTTCCTAGGAACAAGCATTGAGATTCAACATTACACAAGGAAATGGGAGAATGCCATACCTTTTTCTGAAGGTTGGCCTTTGTATATCTTTTTTTTTGCAGTCATGAAGTTCCATATCTTATAACCTAATCCATGCACACAAAGGAGAAAATAATTCCATTCTACTTCACTTCCTAGTTTTAGAATCCTAGATCTACCTTAGATCTAACCTAACCTATAATAAAACAAATCAGATATATCTTATAAAATTGAATTGAACAATGAAGATAAGGGAAAACCAATGATCTATTAATCGGAAAAATGGAATTACATCAACACATTTAATTCATTATGTAGATGCATTCATGTTTTCCCCTTTCTCCTTTCTCCCCCTCAAATATTCAACCAAGCTAGGAAACCTGACTACAACTGATGTAGATGGAGAAGCTCCTCTGAATTTTGGCATCATAGATTTGTAAATGATTCTTCCTTCTCTTTCTCAATATTTCCCTTCTTTATATATATCCTTGGAAGAGGCTTGGGAGAGCTTCCAAATATTCTAGAGACCAATGGATTTAATGATGTGAGTTAGAAGGCTCATTCCATGAAGAACCAAATCATACATCACTTACATGTTCAAAACTCCATGAATCTAGAAGGCCTCAAATCATGTCATAGGTTTCACTATATCTAACTAGCAACAATTCACTTGTTTTTCATGTATGACAAGTGAAACCCTTCAAAAGTGTCCTAACTATTAATCTAGATTTGTGCCTTGGATTTTGTCTTCTGTTGGATTCCTGTATGGCCCTTAGGGTGGAAATTGAGGCTATAATAAGTAGGAAGTAATTTTTTTTCACTTGTGTGTAGTTAGAATGTTGTAGGAGCTGGAGAGGGAACATAAGGATTTCATAAGCTAGGATTCTTAAGGATGACCTTTAGGAAACAATATTCCATTTTACACTTTCTTGGTGTAATTAAGAATCTACTTGCTTGCTTCTAGGGAGAACCATAGAATCCTAGCCCACTATATATCTAGGATCAATAGATATATCATAGGGACATATTTTCATTAAATTGGTGATATTTTCCTTTTAATGCTCCTCAAATTTTATCCTTGATCATTTTTTTATAGTTTAAAGTACGTGTTGTTATTTGGTGTCAATGACATATTTTCTAGTGGATAAGTTTTAGCTCTAGGCATATTTTATACTTGTTGATTTTCAACTCCAAGAGTGTGATATGGTATGCAATATGTAGCAACAAAAATTCCAGTACCTGCTTTTTATAAAAAAGAAAAAATGTTAGTGTGATCTACACCATCTTCTATAAGGAAATCTATCGTGGAAGTAGAAGAAATTGTGGGTTGAAGTACTCATCAAACTAGAAATATCTTCAAAATAAAACATATTTAGAAACATGATCAAATAACCTTTATGCCTTAATATATTCATAGTACCTATTGGAACTTAGGTATGAATCCCTTCCCTTCCCCTTCATTCACCTATACATCCTCTTAAGCCTAATTTTTTGTTTTAATGCTCCTCCATGATTTATGAGTGAACTTGAATTGTTTTTCCCTTCTATTATTTTTGCACCATTTTATTGATTTCTTGAAAGACTTTTGCACATGTGGTCACCTAGGAATACTTTACTAAGCTTACAATAGTTTGGTGAGGCATTTTCAGTTCAAAAAAATCATTGATTGCAAGAAAAGGATTATTCTTGCAAACATGGTAAAAGTGTGATGATTTTAGCTCTTTTAACATCATAAATAAATTCAAATATTTAAAAGTGTGATGTTTTCACCTGCATGTGAATGCATGATCATGAGCACCCTAGTACAAAAAATTCATTTCAAATTTCATCATCACATAACTCATGTTAAGGTCATGTTAGGATCGTGTGAAATTCACCTATGGTTGTCATCATCACATAACTCATGTTAAGGTCGTGTCAAGATCCTGCGAAATTCACCTTCAATTGTCATCATCATAATAGGCAGTGGAGAATTATAGTTTTAGGTGAAACTTCATCAAAATTAAGGTCATGAATAACTCATGTTCTGCAGTCTCAGTGAATTAAGGTTCAATATCATTTCATCGCTCAGGTGATCAATGCAACATGGTATCCCCACGAGACCGATGGTCACTGAACAGACTTGAGCCATAGGGGCTTAAGCTATTTAGTGTTGTCCCAGAACTCAGAGACTTGTTTTTCAAGGCGAAGTGGTATGAATTCATTTGTTATTTCGAGGGATACCAAAAACGTGTGGCCATACAATTTGCACATACATTTGATGGGTTTCAAACCTAGGTTGTGGAAAATTTTATTCATGTTATTAACCATTTTATCGGGGAAGCATGCAGTCTCACAGAATGTGGGGAAAGGTGGTTTAAAAATGGCAAGGTAGACCTTGAACTCTGTAACACTTTTTTGGTGATAGGGCATCAGAACCCTTATTGGATATAGGGGATTCATGTCATGTGGATAAATAAGAGTGTGAGGTTCCTCTCACGGTTCTTCAATGATACACTACAGATGAGGGATGATTCACGAGCATACATTGTTACCACATGCGTTTTCTCATGCACCTGAGAGGTGATAAAGAGTTGAATTTATCCTTTTATTTGCTCAAAATACTCACTAAAATTTCCAAAAGGGTTCAAGGCCATCTTGATTCTTCCCAAAATATCTTGTATCATGAGGGTTTGATCAAAATCCTAGTGCTCTTCATTCTAGACGAAATTGAAATGTCTTGGGATTACTTTTTGCGATCTATGGGTTTACTAGAGAAAGAAAAGTAGCTTGATACATAGATTGATTATAAAGTAGATTGGTATGGAAAAAAGGATAATTTTTCTACCAAATTTGGTAGCTCAACGAAGGTATCACAACAACCAACAAATAAGAAAATGCCTCCCAAAACTAAAGGTACCCCATTGAGTGCAAACAAGTCAGCGGCCATGATGAAAGAGGAAACCCCTCTAATGTAGTTGAGGTTCTCCACTGCAACACAAAGGGAAAATAAAGGTAACGTGTGTTCTGGTATACAACAACAAACACAAGATATTCCATAGAGTGCTTTGGTACCCAGAAATGATAAAGATATAGATGTAACTCCCATGAAAAAGAAGGGTAAGTTGCCCAAAATGAGAGGGAAAAAGAAATAAAAACAATCGAGTCCAGGAATATTTAGAGAATATTTTATCCCTAGAGTAATCCCTTGAGGCTAAGAAAATCAAGAAAATGAAAGTGAGTCAAAGCATTGGGATGCCCAATAATCCAAGCAGGAAAACCTGAATTACAAACCAATTGAGACTGGACTCCAAGGCTCTTTTTAAGCCATGATTAAAAGACCCCCATCCAATTGTGATTGAATATGATGACAACACTGAGATTTCTAACATGAAATAAATGGTTGTCCATACACTGATAGGATGAAAAGAGATAAGGAAAATTTGAATCTGGCAAGGGTGAAGCTTCAAGAGTGCAACTTATAGTTGTCAAAACATAGTACCTTGCAAATTCAAGATTACAACAAGATGCAAGGGTCTTTGGCCCAGATCCTAAGTAGGATTCTGATGGAATATCCCCACATGTATAGGTACCCTCCAGGAAACATTTATAAGACATCAAACCAAAAATTAAATCCATCATATCACAAGTGAAGGAGAATATGAAGGAAGCACATATAGGAGGACCTGAAATAACTCATAGGTATGAAATGAGGTCCAAGAGAAGAATAATGTTGGTTGATCATAACAAATCCATCATGGATTAAGAGTAGAGATTGAACGAGAAAGGAAAGAACCATATCCTCATCAAACCAAAATAAGAAACTGAAGAAGTTGTAAGGGACAATCACCAAGTCCGGACATTGGAGCTACAAATTTAAACTTTGCAACAAAAAAATCATGAATTGGAGAAGAAACATTCCAAGTTGCAGAAAAAGCATCAGAAATTGGAAAGAAAAAATCAGAAGACCTAATTTTTGTTGAAGGAGATCATTTGAGGTGGACTATTATCGATAAGGAGGAAGAGTTTGATAAAGCTTCCAACACATCAATTTATCTACCAGTTAGACTGCAATTGAAATTACACATGGATATCAAGGCATAGTTCCATTCACTGCCATCTATCACATTAGTTCTGTTAAGGTTTTTTGCACTCCAATTTAGACAGTAGAAGTACTTTTCACTTATATATGTCTAGTTATTCTAAGTTCTAGATAGTAGTGTCATAACACAATAAGTGATCATTTTTGTGTGATCCACATTTTTGTTGAGAATAAGTTAAATAGTGTCATGACTGATATTTCCATTAAATGCACTCAAGTTAAGGAGTTGTATCTATGTTGTAGTGAAGGAATGTTAGTCCACTTATTTAGTTGCCATGTTGAAGTTAAAATTCAGTTTTGAACAGGGTCGAAATCCTCTTCAAGATTGATAAATAAGAAATTTTGGTATTGTTGAAAGGTTGAGTTTTTGGTGAAACATAGGGAGTATAAAAAAGGTTGGACCTACTTATATGATTGTAAAGTTATGTGCTTGATGAATATATGTTGATGATAGTTTTGTTTCCTTACTAAAATCTATATGCGTTTTAACCTTCTCTTGGATGCCAATTTTGTGATGTGTGCAATGTACATTTCCTTATTCTTTTAGCTATTGTTTTAGTGAAAATATAAACTATTTGGAAACATTTTTGATGATTTGTATCTAGACATTTGTCTAAGTCTTAATATATTATTTTAAGTCTTTATTCTCACACAAAAAAAAATCATTGCATTGCTAGTTGTTGTCTCATGTGTTTGTCTTTCATATCTCCAATTGTCCATTAATATCCATACCATTAACTAAGGAGAACTTACCTTCATATAGTTTGTCTAGTCCAACCAGATTCTCATCTCTCAAAACCTATCCTCTAGCTTACCAATTAAACAAACTTATAAAAAACCAACCATTTCAAATTTGAGGTGGCATAGCTCTTCCCTTTGGCAGTTAGGTGCAGAATTTAGGACCGACATATTATAGCATCATTGTCGGGGAATGGAGTAACAAAATATATTTCTCTGGGAGAATGACAATGATCAAATCTAATCTTTGATGGAAAAGACATATCAAGAAAAAATGTGACTGCAATTTTTCACCTGGTGACTCCACTAAATGAAAACCTATTAAGGAATTATGGTTCCCGTGAAAAGATCCAGGAAATCAAATATTGAGCCTACTAAAACTCCCAAAATGAACCTTGATGGTAATGGTAACACAACCAACCCTGATTCATAGAGACAATTAAGGAATACTACCATTTCTCAGAGATACCCCTTGTCATCCAAAGGCAAGGCCACTACTGGAAATTTTTCCTCTATCCACAACCATAAGCAACTTAAGGTTATTATTTTTCTAAATAATATTTTCATCAATCCTTAGGCATCCCCTGGCTCAAACTCCGCTTCATTATCTCCTCCATAAACCACATCCACAACTCCCCTCAACCTCATAATCCAATTATCCCAATCATGGTTGTCAATAGGATGGATGCCATTATTACATTCAGGTATGAACCTTTGGTGTTACCCCAGAACTTGAATGCCCTTCCCCACGGGTGATTACAAGAAGTATCTTCCAAGGTACAATGCCGAGGGGGAAGTAAATTTTGAGGAACATTTTGTGGAATTTTATATTTTTGAAGACAACTTCAACATTGAAAATGAATATGTATGGATGAGGTTGTTTGTGCAGAGTCTGGATGGAGAGGTAAGGACATGGTTCTTTGGCTTGACCCCTGCTTCCATTAGAGGAATTGAGGCATTGGATGAAGATTTTCTAAAACAATGGGGAGATAGGAGATACTATTTGTATTACATAACTGAGTGTGGGGATTTAAGAAGGAAGAGTAGGGAGTCTATAGCATATTTCACAAAGAGGTTCAACAAAATGCATAAGAAGATCCCTGATGAGATCAAGACAAATGAATCCTCGACCAAGATCACATTTTCAAATGAATTTTATGCATAATTCTCTCTTCTATTGAGGGAGAGAAGGTCCACCATCTTGTTGCCCATGAAAGAGGAAGCTATTGAAGTTGAATCCAATATTCTAACATTTGAGAAAATAAAGAATAAATCAGATAGGAATAAAAAGAAACAGAGGGAAGATTTTCCTTCCTCTTCCAACCCAAAAAAATTTGATCCAAATCTGGAAGAGATGGACATAACCTTGAAATCTTTAACATCAGAGATAGACAAACTAAAATTGGAAACCAAACAACCAAATAGGCCATATCAGGATGCTGGAAACACAAGCACAAACCAATTTAGAAGGCCAAATAATGTTCCCCAAGTCATGTAGAGAGAGAGGATAAATGTTGAGGATGAAAGAGTTGTACCTCCTTTCCATAACAATGAAATTGAATAAATGGATGTGGAGAGTGATGTTGTAGACAATGTTGGTGTACTGTTCAATGAAAATGATCTTTATACCAGTCACCAAAATTTACACCGGAAAAACTCTCTATGGCCAATGGTAAACCAAAACAGACAGGTATGACTACAGAAATCAACTCAATTCCAACATGTGCTATATAAACTAATGTGAAATATGAGGAAGAAGCCTACCTCGATCCAATTTTTTGATGTCGTTCCACCGTTGATCTCTTTGACCCAAATCTTTACACCTACAATAAGTTCTCAACAAACAAGCGATGGAAGTATATAGTGACATCATATAAAATGAGTTAGCACATCAGATAGAACAATCCATTAATAGACATTACAAATATAATCATGGATAATAATCATATATTTGCAAGATATCGATAGGATGGGAAAGGAGTATTTTTATTAATAATTGATCAACAAAAGTATCAACATTACAAACTTCTGTGTCAACACGGTTCGAAACCAAGAAACCAAGTTCCTTCTAACTAGGTCTCCACCACTTCAATCCTCCACCAAAGGAAAGCTCATAGAAAAGAGATAATGAGATCCTCTTGACAATAAGGGAAGATCTTGGGGGCTGCACACTGTGTTCAAACTTGAGGGACAAAGGGATGCAGACTCAATATGAAGTAATTTCTCCAAAATAAATTTTCTCTCAAAGTTGAATGCTTTCTCTCTCTTTTTCCATAGCTCAAAATTGTTCTCTCATAGACTCCAAAATGCAACTGAAGGGCCAATTCAGAACATTTCCAGTATATGGAAGGCCAAAGATAAGAGATCATTTGCTGTGACATGGAAATCCGACCTCAATTTGTATTTTCTGGCACAAATCCTGATATACTCGAGTTGTAGTGGAACAACAAGCATATACGCATCTTGCAAAGCAGTTAGGAAGCATATATGTGGAAAAATATATAATTTGTCTCTAGACTTATCAAAAAAGGGGTTGATAAGTCTGCAAAGGGAAATGGAAAAAGGCCCTCTGTGCAAGATAGAAATGGTAAGGAAAATATCGCTATAACATATGCCCCCTAATGTGTGATATCAGAGGAGTATCTGGGATGGTCGAAATACATTATAAATAACCTAGAAGTGGAGTGGTAAAGAACCAACTTGAAGAACTCAATTGCTCATTACATTATGTACTAACTTTGCATACATGGCTGCCAAAAATACAATGCAAATCCATGTGGAAACTATACCAACAAGTGTTCATGGCCATGAGTAGGAAAATATAAATGTGGTTACATGCCAATAGTTGTCATAGTCATGAAAAAGGCCTAGTGAAACCAATCTCAAAGTCAATATGAAGATATATGTATACCATGGAGTACAATCTAATCTCCCATGATCGTTGAGCTCAAATAGGTACTGGTCCAATGAATTGGAAGAAACAACTCAGGAAAGCTGTGTCTACAAAGTGATGTCTTCAAGTCTTCAATACAATCTTCCAATGGTGCAGGTCTACATCATGTGAATAAATGAGTTGAGGTCGAACACAATGAGACATCATTTGATTATCGATCATTGAGGTATATCGTTAACAAATGTGAGACAACCTACCAATGATGAAATTAGGTATCAAGGCACCAAGTACATCTCTACAAATGTGAATAAAGGAGCTGGCATCGAACATTTGAGAGATCCATTGATCAGGATACATTGATGTATTTCCATCTGTCAATGGCAAGAGGGCCTCCCACTAATGACTGCAAACCTCACAGTACTCATAAAACTCTAAGTCTCATATCCAAAATACACGAGTTGAAGTTGATGGAAAGAGACCCACTAAAAGGAGAGCATTAAGGCATCTCTCATCAGTCAACATGAGGAACAAAGCAGGAGCTTCATGATTTGGTGGAGATCGGACGAAGAACATGTTCATGAACCAATGACCCTATGCATCTTTCGTGTGTGCCAAATGCAAGTGGTACATGAAAAAGACCCTCTAAATAGAAGCCAGTGATGAAAACTGCTAACAAAGTAGAGGAAACCACCATTAAAGATAATGGCATCCAAGACACTGCACAAATCCAAAAGTGTGAATAGATTTCTTGCCATTGCACACAAGGGAAACCACCCAGTCAACAACCCATGATGAAATGTCAATTGTTGGGTTCAAGGTGACCTACCAATGATAAAAGTAGGGCCAAGGTGCATCATAAGACCAAAGTATCATGTGATTCTGAGACAAAGTGAGGGTATGGTTGACATGCGAAGTCAAGATTTATGAGGAGTGACCGACACAGTTTGATAGACTTCCTTTGAATAAGAGAATGAGACATACAGTGGACTCTAGCAGCATAGACCTAATGATTTGACAATTATATGCAGGAGGCATCCATAATGTTCTCTATAATGGTGAGAAGATTAACCAGTCGGTAGAGAAAATTATGTAATAAGATCATCTTCCTAAGGCCACGCTAAACCCAAAATTATGATGATGCAAGGACTCAATAACTTTGTGCTCTGTTCAAAGATGAAACGACTGCTTCCAATTACAATATAGTACTCCCTTCCTGCCCACCTTTTTTTGTTTTTTCATAACAAGTAAATTCTATGATACAGAGGAGGGAACGAGTGTCGCAAGTAAGAAAAACTAGTTCCAACAGCGGAATGTACCTATGCTCAATGCAAGGAGATGCATGTGAGAGATGGACACTTGGGGTGATGTTCCCTCCAGGGCATAGGGTGTCAAATTGCAAAGGATATAGACAAGGCTCTACTTGGTTGAGGATGCAAACCACTTGGGCCATGGTTTATAACGTAAAGTGAGAACTGACTAATGGCTCAATACTGCAAGCAAGGGCATGAGATGCAATCGCAATTTAATGCCAAAAAATATCATTTTTTATATATTTTAGTCTACTTGGTGTGAAAAAGGGGTAAATTTGTGCCAAGTAGTTGTCTTTTCAAATCCAATTTACATGTGTGAAAAAGACAATTTCACTCAACGATTTTTTCGATTTTTGATAGCAAGTCGAAAAAGAGCTTAACTAAGACTCATGATCTTTCAAATCCAATTTTAACGAGTGTGAAAGGGACAAATCACTCGGTGATATTTTTGATTTTTTATAGTGAGTCGGAAAAGATATTAACTAAGACTCATGACCTTTCAAATCCAAATTAACGAGCATGAAATGAACAAATTGCTCGTCAATATTTTCGCTTTTTGAATGAGTCGGAAAAGAGCTTAACTTGGACTCATTGGGAGATTCTAGGAAAAAGGTCACGGGGGAGGCCAAGGCTCCCATGTGGACCTTCTGTGGAATGTCAGTATCTTACGAAGAACTGACACAATTTCAGGAAGACCCAAATCTCTCCAAGTCGAGGAGGACAAAGTGCTACTGGAGGTTATCGTCTCCGTGATATATCGGATAGTGTCTCTTCCTGGAAAAGACATAGGCGGAGGCATTGGATACCCCATGATACCACCCCAATAAAAGGGAACCTTGTAAAGACTTGGAGGGAGAGAAATCGAGAAGAGTAAAACTCTCTCTTGTTCAAAAGGTGAAGTACTAGAAATGCTAAGGACATGGCATGAAAGGTATAGAACCAGAACCAAAGGATCAACCAACAATTGCATTGGTGTGACTGCTTCCTTAGAATTGTCACTCTCTGAGAGAAGAGTGGGATCGATGAAATATTGCATTGATACGACCACTTCCTCAACCATTGGTTGAATAGGATGCGAGACAACAAGGTCAAGAGGTGCATCACCCCAAAAAATAGGAGTGTTGTCAGTCGAAGATTGCATCGACACAATCGTTGGTTGAAAAAGATGTGAGACAACAAGGTCAAGAGATGAACCACCCCTGAACATAGGAGAGGTTTCGGTCAAATATTGCATCAACACGACCACAAGTTGAATGGGATGTGAGACAACAAGGTCAAAGGATGCATCAAACCCTAAAGGGAAAGGGGTGTCAACTGAAGATTTCCTTGGCATGATTGTTGTATCAACCAAAGAAGGAACAAAGTGTTGTGAAACCATAGATGCCTTAGAACTTGAAGGGCCCTTAGGTGAGCCCCACACTTCTGGTATCCCATCAATAACATGACACAAATAAGTAAGGTGACTTCCTTTACAAGTCCTGCAAAGGAATCTAGAATTACATCCGAGATGTCTAGGATTCTCAATCATATGAATGCCCCCAACATGACTTGCAATTGTTGGTGACATGCTCCTAGCATGACTTGGAGAGTCTAGTATAAAATCTCCAACATGACTAGCAGAGGTTGGTGATGGATCCCCAACATGACTAGTAGAGGTTGGTGATGGATGTGCATTATGACTAGCAGTGACCAGACATGTGCCCCCAGCATGACTTGCAGTGGTTGGTTGCAGATCTTCAACATGACTTGCAAAGGTTTTCGACCAATCTCCAACATGACTAGCAGAGGTTGGTGATATAATGTCAGTATGACACGCAGTGACTGGACTTGTGGTGGTGATGAATAGTGGCATTTAAGACCAAGGTCCAAGGAAAGATTGGTTCTGAGAGATTGCAGGCCAGGAAGGATCCTAGTTTACACCCTATCCCTGTCCAGAAGGATAATATCATCCTCCATACTGATTCATAAAAGGTTGTAAGGGCATCAAAACTGAGGAATTTTCCTGCGAAGGGAAAGTGACATGACAAGGGTTTCTCATGTGAGGATATATGTTTCCCCTAGGTGAAGGAACTTCATGAGGGGGGTTTCCCATACTATAAAAATAACTCCCCCCGAATGAAACACCAGAGGACAGACAGAGGTCTTCCATAAGAAAAGTGTTCATAGGAACTGACATAATGAAAGAAGGATAAGTTGATAGAGTGTGATAAGTAAAATGATTTCTTAATTGGGAACTTACTTCTCGCATAGTGGATTCATAGGAAGGAATATTCCAACCTCCTATAGTAAGAGGTGTTTGAAGGATATGACTCCCTCCAAACGGAGAGGGATAAGAAGGAGGCATCATGCCCCTAGACCCAAAACTTGTATTTGCACAAGGAGGCGAGACAGAGGATGGCAAGTGCGAATATATATTAGGCATGCAATGAGAAAAATGATTAGATACCCAAGGCATTGATTGAGTACCATAATTCTTCATACCATTATAAAAAGAGGACGTATTTTCCCCCATGAACGTCATGGGGGGGTAGCAGTAAATGAGGGAGCAAAAGGAACTCCACTATCCATGATAACAAAAACTCAGCATGAAATCCTATGGTCAGCTAATAGTCAAAGAGCATACCAAAAATTCAAATGGCCAATATGCATGCAAATAGGCTAAAGTGGTTGAGTGTCCTCCCTCGATAAAGAGGGTATGTCTCATACAAGAGGGACCTGAGACTCCCTACTAAAGTTTGGAGGTAACAAAATCAGTTATAACGGCCCTCATAGGCTTAACAACCAATCGGTCAGATCCCTCTGGAGACGTAATCCTGCATAAAGGTTGTGTGATGTCTGACCCCTATCTGACTCAGGGTACAAGCAAAATAACCCCTGTAAGTAACCTATGAGAAACCTAAGTCAAGAAACTAATCAACCACTTTATAACAGATGCATAGGTGAACAGTTGTAAGTCTGGATCACCATATGGGTAGGGTAGCAAATCCCGAAACCTTGAAAGTATCGCCTCTCATAGAGGTATGGATACTAGCAAGATCCCCAAATACGAATAAATCCACAGAAATATCTCTAATTCTAGGTGAGTATACATGGGTTATCCCTTCAACAAACTTCGTGTGACCTCGTTCTTAGCTCCGGTGTGCACAGAGCCTCTTGATATTACCAATTATACAATGGATTTCTCAACTCTCTATTTCAGACACATATGTTGATTTAATTGCCTTGGATAATTTTACTCACAAAATCCTATTTCAAGGCACTAAATCCTAAGCTAGTTTCTACACCCTAAAAAATAAAATCTTGACTAATCAATTTTAGTTTAAAGTGTAAATTTTATTGGCCGTGGTTACTCAAAAAGGTATGGAAATGAAACTCATGGTGTTATGACTCTGCATGAAAAATAAAAATAGATATAATGCAAAGCCTAACTTTAACTTTTCAGTGAATGATATGCTAAAAAAACACAGTGCAATCTTCAATTTTAACTCCGTAAATCAGAAGTAAAATGCAATCTTTCGCTAAATGTGCTAAGCTAATGATAAAGGTTCAAAGACAAAAATACCAACCAATGCAAAATGCCTATTTTTTGTTTTTGTATTTTCAATGTATTTAAAAAGAAAATGCATGGACTGATAATCAACTTGATATATAACTTCTACTGTGTATAAAAGAAATCACTCGAGCAAAATGATGAGTAACTAAGAAGACAACCCAACTACCAAGGACAAATAAAAAATGGAAAACAAAGAGAAATATGCCGCCCAAAAATTTAACTCCAAAATGGTTTCCTATCATCCCAAATAATCTCAATAGATACCACAGAGACCTAAGAAGGCCTAGTGATCCTCAAAACCTACCTACCAGTCACTAAACCAAACAAACAAGCAAGGGGGAAGTGGTATACGCTCTTTTTAAAGAGAAAAGGGCATATATATGCCTCTTGTAGTGGGACATCAAGCGTATACACGTAGTTGTCAGGGAAAAAATGGCGTATATTTTTTAAAACAAAGCTAGGCAAGGTTAAAAGGTTGAAAAATCAGACCCAAAGTGAACAGAATCTGCCCAACTGTGATACGACAAGAAACACAAAGGAAAAAGAGAAATGTAAGAAGCAAAAATACTTCAACCCTTAGAAGTAATATCTATCCCCAGTGGAGTCGCCAATTTTGTTACAAGGGAAAAACTCTTTTTGGCCAAGGGTAAACCACAACAGATAGGTATGACTGTAGAAATCAACTCAATTCCAACATGTGCTATATAAACTAATGTCCAATATGAGGAAGAAGCTTACCTCGATCCAATCATTTGATGTCGTTCCACCGTTGAGCACTTTGAGCCAAAGCTTTACACCTGCAAGAAGTTCTCAACAAACAAGCAATGCAAGTATATAGTGGCAGTATATAAAATGAGTTAGCACATTAGATAGCACAATCCATTAATAAACATTACAAACATGCCCATGGATAATAACCATATATTTGCAAGATATTGATAAGACGAGAAAGGAGTATTTCTATTAATAATTGATCAATAGAAGTATCAACATTACAAACTTCTGTGTCGACACAGTTCGAAACCAAGAAACCAAGTTCCTTCCAATTGGGTCTCCACCACTTCAATCCTCCACCAAAGGCAAGTTCATAGCAAAGAGATAATGAGATCCTCTTGACAGTAAGGGAAGATCTTCGGGGTTGAACATTGTGTTCAGACTTGAGGGACAAAAGGGATGCAGACTCAATATGAAGTAATATCTCCAGAATAACTTTTCTCTCAAAGTTGAATGTTTTCTCTCTTTTTCCATAGCTCGAAATTGTGCTCTTATAGCCTCCAAAATGCAACTGAAGGGCCGTGTGAGAATGTTTCTAGTATATGGATGGCCAAAGATCAGAGATAATTTGTTGTGAAATGGAAACCCGACCTCATTTTTTATTTTTTGGCACAAATCCCAATATACACAAGCTATAGTGGAGCAGCAAGCATATACACATCTTGCAAAGAAATTAGGAAGTGTATATGTGGAAAAATATATAATTTGGCTATGGATTTATCAAAAACGGGGTTGATAAGTCTACATAGGGAAATGGAAAAATGCCCTTTGTGCAAGATAGCAATGGTGAGGCAAATCTTGCTACAACACCTAACACAAAAAGATTATGAAATATCACAGTTGTCAAGCCAGTTTGAGGATGAGGTGGAGGATGAAATTTTTCATAGTCAACCCCAAAAGAAGTATTATTTAATGCCTAGGACAAGGGATTTCAAGGAAACTGCCCCTGCTCAGAATAAAAAATCAGATCTTCCTCCCAAACAAGGCCCAAGAAAAGGGACGACAAACAAGGTTGATCGGCCCCTATGATCTAAGAATGTTTCCCCTGAAGTAAAAGAAGTTAATAAAAATCCATTACCTTTCAGAATTGAATATGAGTTGAGAAAAATAAAGATCCTTATACCTTTGACTTAATTGTTTAAAAATAATCCATTCAAGAACTCTGTTATGGAGGTATTAAAGCCACCTGTTGTTGTCATGGCATCCAATGTAATCAGTGTACAATATGAAAACCCTTCCATTACTGTGGGCCCACAAATTGAATATGGTTCTCATTCTTCTCCACCATTTTATGTATCCTTGAATGTTCATGACAAAAACTTGCACAATTTGTTTATGGATTTAAGGGCCTTCCATAATGGAATGCCTTAAGTTGTAATGGACGAGCTAGGGATAGAGATCACCAAACCCTTCCAAGATCATTACTCATTTTATTCTAAAAAGGTAAAATTCTTTGTACTAATTAAAAATTTGTTGGTTTCTCTGTCTCAACTACCTATGAAAAGTTTAGTGATGGATATAGTGGTAGTTGACATTCCCCCAAAGTTTGGTATTCTTTTGTCCAGGACATGGGCCAACTAAGTTGGAGGATCCCTTCATATGGATATAACATATGCAACCATTCATGTCTTTGGAGGAGAACACAGTGAGGTCAAACTGGCATATATTGTCAGTGATCATCAAAATCCAAGAAACCATCTAATTTATGTTGTTAAATATGAAATTAGGTCATCTATTTTTCATATAGATGATGATGCACCAAAAATATGAGTCAAAAAATATAGAAATCAACCATTGATAAATGAAGGGAATGAGGTATGGAAGATAATTTTTTATGGATCATCTTCAAAGGAGGAATCTGGGGCTAGTATAGTCCTCATTTCTCCTTCAAAGGAGGTGATTACATTCTCATATAAGCTGGAATTTTAAACATCTAACAACATAGCATAATATGAGGCGTTGGTGCTCAAATTGAGGGCTTCTAAATAAATGGCTATTGACAGATTAGCATGTTTGGTGATTCTGATTTGATTGTCAACCAAGTCAAAGGAATTTATCAATCCAAGAAACAAAGGATGAAACAGTACAAAAACGAGGTATGGGACTTGGTGGACAACTTATTTCTGTCATTTAATATTTCCTTTGTACCTATAGAGGATAATCATATGGAATATTCTTTATCCTTGGCTTCCAAATCTTTTAAACCTCCCATTGGTCCAAATGTCATGTATGAAGTGGAGGTTATACATAGGAAAACCATACCAGATAATGTCAAGCATTGACAGGTCTTCAATGATGACTTGGAGCTCAAAATATTCCTCCAAACCATCAAAGAGTTCTCAAATATCTCCATTGATCAGGAAAATGAGGGAGATGAAACAAAAAATAAAAAAACTTCGCATTTTCTTAACAAGGTGGTTGGCCACAACATTGCAGAACTTAAGACAAACCATATCCCAAGAGGTTTAGTGCCACTGGAGAGGTTGCTTGAAAACAATGATCTCTCCAAGAAAGTTTCCATTAAAAATCAAGAACACAAAGTAGTGGACTGCAACATTGGGACAACTGCAAATCCCAAAGTTGTCGAAATATCCAAGACAATGACAGAGAAACAAAGAATCAGGTATTCCAGTCTCATGAAACAATTTTCTGATATTTTTTCATAGTCTTACAAGGACTTGAGGACCTTTGATACTGACATTATTCAACACAAGATCCCCCTAAAGGTAGGCTCAGATCCATTCAGAAAGCAAAGTAGGAAATTCAACCCCATTCTAATGTATTTTATTTAGGAAGAATTTAAATGAATTCTTGATGCCAAAATCATTGTTCCCTTGAGGTATTCGGATTGAGTGGCCAACCTGGTGCCTATTAGAAATAAAAGTGGAGAGATACGCTTCTGTGTTGACTTCAGGAACCTGAATAAATTCTCTCTAAAATAAAACTATCCTTTGCCCAAGATGGACCATATTTCTCCCAAAGAATATCCATGTTGGATGGATATTCAGGTTATAACCAGGTAACAGTTCTTGAAGAAGATAAATAGAAAATGACCTTCACCACCCCATGGGGCACATTCATGTATGAAAAAATCCCATTCAGTATGATGAATGTAGGGGCGACCTTTTAGAGGGCCATGAAAATTACATTCATGGGTGAAAAGGAAAAATTCATGGTAATATACCTACATGACATCACCATCTCTCTAAATTTGATGATAAGAATCTACAACACCTGCAACAATTTTTTCAAAAATGCAAAAGGTATGGAATCTCTTGGAATTCCAAAAAGTCTCATTTTTTCAGTGTTAGAAGGAAGAATCCTATGCCACATTATATTAGCAGGGGAAATTAAAATGGACCCAAATAGATTTGATGTTATCCAGAAAATTTGCATCGCTAGGAATAAGAAGTCTATCGAATCTTTCATAGGAAAGATAAAAAATTTAAGGCGCTTTGTGCCAAATTTTGTTGAAATCATAAAATATATTACTACATGATGAAGACAGATGTTGATACCAAATGGTCATAATAGGCCAAATCATCCTTTCATGTGATCAAGAAGGCTTTGGTTGAAGCCCCTATGCTGGCTAGTTCGGACTATTACAAGGAATTCCTCATGTTATCATTTTCCTCGGAGGAAACTATTGTTGCAAAATAATGAACAAGGGAATGAACAACCTATTTCCTTATCCGTTAAAGAGCTTTGTGATGCTGAAATAAAATGTTATATATTGGAGAATAAGTCATATGCATTGGTCAAAGATTTTAAGGCCTTCAGGGTGTATGCTAGGTAGTCCAACATAATAGCCTATGTTCCTAGCAACAATGTGAAGGAAATTGCGGTGCAACCAGACACTGATGGGAAGAGGGGAAAATGGATTGTGATAGAATATGACATGCACATCAAGCCAACCAAGTTGATTAAATGGAAATGCCCTGAAAAAATATTATTAGGTTCAAGCTATAAAGCACTGGAGTTACACCATACTTTCACCCAATTAGATGCCTCCATGATGCATGTTGAAAAGGACAACATACAAGTATTTGAGCATTACTCTTTTTCACCCTAGTATAAGAATGTTGTGTACTTTTTTTTGTACCTAGAAGCTCCACATGAAATGGAAAAACCAAAGGTTAGGTCTATTAGATTGAAATCTGTAAAACTTTGCATCATAAACCAAAATTTATATTGGAGAGATCCTGCTAGAATTTTGTTCAAATGTCTGGATGAGGATGAGTCTAAATAGGTCATAAAAACATGCACAAAGGGGTATGTGGAGGAAACAAACATTGGAAGGATGCAACCCTTAATATCTTGAGGGTAGGATACTACTATCCCACCATCTTCACTGATGTGTTTTCCATAGTCAAAGCTTGTGAAGAATGTCAAAAATTCACTAGAAAAGATAAATTACTTTCATTTCCCCTAAAGCCAATTACTGTCAGTGGTCCCTTTCAGCAATGGGGACTAGGCTTTATTGGTGAGATAAACACAACCAATAGTGGACAACATAAGTGGATCCTCATTGCCACTGACTACTTCACTAAGTGGATTGAATCAATATCCAAAAGAAATTATATTGACAAGGTGATCATTAATTTCTTGGAAACAAACATATTTTTCAGGTTTGGTTACCCCAGGAAGTTAGTAACAGATAATTCCCAAGCATTAAATTCAAACGCCATGATTGACTTGTGTGGTAGTTTCAACATTGTCCTAACACATTCTACACCCTATTACCCACAGGGAAACAAGTTGGATGAATCATCAAACAAGAATCTCATCAGGATCATCAAGAAGTTCTTGGAAAAAAAAGTATTTGGACTCAAAGCTTAAATATTCCTTGTGGGATGAAAAAATCAGCACCAAGAAATCATTGGGAACCTCACCATTCCAGCTAGTTTATGGGGTAGATGTTGTCTTTCCTACTCACCTTGGCCTACCAGTTTTAAATTTTCTACAAGAAGAAGTTGAGGAACCCAATGGAATCCAGAGAAACATTTATCATATCATTGAAGTCCATCAGAAGAGATAAGTATTAAATCAAAGGACTAATGCATATGAGAGTAAAGTTGAGGCTTCCTTTGACAAAAAAACCGAAAAAAAGATCTTTCAAGAAGGAGACTTGGTCTTTAGATGGTATGCTAGGAGGGACGACAAACCTAAGCATGGTAAGTTAGATAATCTTTGGTTTGGTCCATTCAAGGTGGTCAAGGTTCTAGATAATAATACATTCATATTACAAAATCTAGATGATATTGAGATCTTTGGAGGCCCAGTCAATGGGCACTTCATGAAACATTATTTCATTTAAACGACCTGGGGTGCTTCATCTTGTACTATAGTTGTTTTTAATTTTCATTTTGATTTGATAGTTGTTCGAATAAAGAATCCATATCCCAACAAAGGAAATGGGGCATAGTGGTAGTTTCAAGTTTCAGTTTGAATAAAGATAGAGAGCATGGATGTCAAATAGAAACATAGGTAAGTTACAACAAGTTTGGAGAAGTAAGGAACCTGATCTACTATTCTTAGCACCTCATAGGGAAGTTTTATCCCTGGTTAGAGCCAATTTTGGAAATTAGGTCTACAACCTTCCCCTTCCCCTTCATTCACCTATACATCCTCTTAATCCTAATTTTTTGTTTTAATGCTCCTCCATGATTTATGAGACATCTTGAATTGTTTTTCCCTTCTATTATTTTTGCACCATTTATTTATTTCTTGAAATATTGTTGCATGTATGGTTTGGGTTAACAACATGTTGTCACCTTGGAATACTTTATTAAGATTATAGCAGGCTAGTGAGGCCTTTTCGGTTAAAAAAAAAAAACGTTGATTGCAAGAACAGGCTTGTTTTTGCAAACAAGGTAAAAGCGCGATGTTTTATCTCTTTTAACATTAAGAAATAATTTCAAATATTTAAAAAGTGCAGTTTTCGCGCCTGCATGTGCATGCATGATCATGAGAAACCCGGTACACAAAAGTCATTTCTGAGTTCATCATCAGATAGCTCATGTTAAGGTCATGTTTAGATAGTGTGAACTTCACCTGCAATTGTCATCATCATAAGAGGTTGTAGAGAATTATAGTTTTAGGTGAAACTTCATCAAAATTAAGGTCACGATCAAATCGTTCTCTGCAGTCTCATCATATTAAGGTTCAAGATAATTTTTCCTCTCAGGTGATCAATGCAACATGGTATCTCCTCGATACTGATGGCAGCTGAACATACTCAAGCCATAGGGGATCAAGATGTTTGAAGTTTTCCCAGAACTCAAAGACTTATTTATCAAGGCAGAGTGGTATGACTTCATTTGCTTCTTCGAGGGATACAACATAGGTTTTTCCATGGAATTTTCAAAGAAATTTTACGGGTTTCAAACTTGGCTTGGGGACACTTGTATTCAGGTTACATATAATTCTATCATGCACTCTCCCAGTCTGTAGGGAAAGGTAGTTTAAAAATGGAAAGGTAGACCCTCAACTTTGTAACAATTTTTTTGTGAGAGAGCACCAGAACTCTGACTGGAGCCAGGGGATTCTTTTCACGTGGATACAAGAACAGTGGAAGATTCCTCTCACTATTGTTCAATGATACATTACAGGTGAGGGTCGAATCACAAGCACACATTGTTACCACATGCACCTGAGTGGTGATAAAGAGTTGAATTTGTCCTTTTATTTGCTCAAAATCCTCACTAAAATGGATAGAAGGGTTCATGTCCATCCTGAATCTACCCATAGAATCTTGTATCATTAGGTTTTGATCAAAATCTTGGTGCTCTTCTCCTTGGAATAAATTGAAATGTCTTGGGATTACTTTATGTGATCTTTGGGTTTACAAGAGCAAGAAAAGAAACTTGATACAAAGATTGATGATAAAGTAGATGAGGATGGAACAGAGGATAAGGTTTCTCCCAAAGATCTCCCAAAGATGGTATCTCATCGAAGGTATCACAACAACCAACAAACAAGAAAAGGCCTCCCAAACTAAAGGTACCCCATCGAGTGTAAATAGGTCAATGACCATAATGAAAGAGGAAACCCTCGAATGTAGTTGAGGTCCTCCATTGCAAAATGAAGGGAAAATAAAGGTAACATCTGTTTTAGTATATATAAGAGAACACATGATATTCCAGAGAGTCCTTTGTTACCTATAAATCTTGAATATACACAGGTAAATCCCACCAAAAAGTAGGGTAAGTTTTCCAAAATGAGAGGGAAAATGAAACAAAATAGCACAAAGCATAAATATCTAGAGAATATTGTATCTGTGTGGAAACCTTACTCAAGGAATCCCTGAAGCTAAGCAAATAAATAAAAGGAAAGGGAACCAAAGCATTGGGATTCCCACCAAACCAAAAAACAAAACCATAATTACAAACCAATTGAGACTGAACTCCAAGGCTCTTTTTAATCCATCATTAAAAGACCCCCAACCAATTGTGATTGAAGATGATGAAAACCCTGAATTTTCTAGCATCGAATAAATGGTTTTCCATACACTGAAAAAGATGACAAGAGATAAAGGAAAATTGGAATTCTGCAAGGGTGAAGCTTCAAGAGTGCAACTTTCAGCTGTCAAAACAGAATACCCTACAAATTGAAGCTTACAACAAGATGCAGGGGACTTTGGCCCAGATCCTGAGAAGGATTTTGATGGAATCTCCCCACATGTAGAGGTACCCTCTAAGAAACATTTAGAGGACATCAAACCCAAAATTAAAGCCAACATATCATAAGTGCATGAGCATATGAAGGAATCCCATATAAGAGGACTTGAAATAACACATAGGTATGAAATGAGGTCCATGAGAAGAAGAATGTTGAATGATCACAATGAAGCCATGATGGATTAAGAGAAAATATTGAAAGAGAAAGGCAAGAAGAAGGTCCTCCTCAAACTAAAAGAAGAAACTGAATAAGTTGTAAGCGACAATCACCAAGTGTGAACATTGGAGATACAAATTCAAACTTTGCGACAAAAAAATCATGAATTGGAGAAGCAACGTTCCAAGTTGCAGAAAAAGTATCATAAATTGCAAAGAAAACATCAGAATACATGCTTTTTGTTGAAGGAGATCATATGAGGTGGACTACTGCTCATAAGGAGGAAGAGTTCAAGGAAGCTTCCAACACATCAAGTTATCTACTAGTTAGACTCCAACTGAAATTACACATGGGTATCAAGGCAAAGTTTCGATCACTTCCATCTGTCACATTATTTTTGTTAAGGTTTTTTGCACTCCATTTTAGACATTAGAAGTATTTTTCACTTATAGATGTTTAGTTATTCAAATCTCAAGACAAGAGTGTCATAACACAATAAGTGATCATTTTTGTGTGATATGATCCACATTTTTGTTGACAATAAGTTAAAGAGTGTCTTGAATGGTATTTCCATTAAATGCACTAAAGTTAAAGAGGTGTATCTATCTTGTAGAGAAGGAATGTTAATCCAGTTATTTAATTGTCATGAAAGTTTTAAGCTTCAGTTTTAAAGAGGGTCAAAATCCTCTACAACATTGATAAATACATAGTTTTGGTATTGTTGAAAGGTTGAGTTTTTGGTGAAAAATAGGAATTATGAGAATGGTTGGACCTTCTCATATGATTGTAAAGTTCTCTACCTGATGAATATATGTTGATGACAATTGTGTTTCCTTACTCAAATCTGCATGTGTTTTAATATTTTCTTGGATGCAAATTTTGTAATGTGTGCAATGCACATTTCCTTATTCTTTCAATTATTGTTTTAGTTTAACTTTTTATTGAATATGCAACATGTTATACAATTATTGTTTTAGTGACAAGATAAACTCTTTGGAAACCTGTTGGATGATTTGTATCTAAACATTTGTCTAAGTCTTAAGATATTATTTTAAGCCATTATTCTCACATAGAAGCAATTCATTGCATTGTTGGATGTTGTCTCTTTTTTTTGTCTTTCATATCCCTAATTTTCCATTAATATGCATACAAATAGCAAAGGAGAACCTACCTTCATACAAATTGGCTAGTACAACTAGAATCTCATCTCTGAAAACTCATCCTCTAACTAGCCAATTAAACCAACTTATAAAAAAACAACCATTCCAAATTTGAGATGGCATACCTCTTCCCTTTAGCATTCAGGTGTAGACTTTAAACCAAAAGTATCCACCAAAAATCATTAATCATTGTTTGGCTCCTCTTCTCCATAAATTTTCACCAAAAATCATTAATCATTGTTTGGCTCCTCTTCTCCATAAATTTTCACCAAAAATCATTAATCATTGTTTGACTCCTCTTCTCCATAAATTTTCACTTTTTAAATGGAATTAAAACCATGCTTTACTATTAAATACTCTAAAAGGAACAAGACAATCAATTAATCCTCTATATGATCGAAAAAAATAGATTGATCCAATTTCAATATATATCGTGAACTCAACTTTCTGTGAAGGTAGAGAAGATATCACTGCTAGGCCCAACTTGTTTATTCTTAACGTTGTGGATAGAAAAATTCACATTGCTATAGAAAAAGTTTTGAAACCCTATTTAAAACCCAATATTATTGTATATTATGCCGTTTCCACCTTATGCTTATGGTGTTTATAAGTCGATGGGTTCCGAGTAAAAAAGAGAAAATTGGATTCAATGTTCAACGACGGTTAATGTGAGTTCACCATCCCACTAACCTTGGTCCTCTCAAAAATGCTCGCTTCAACTTGGAGTGGACCTCTTCAATCTCTTATGTTCCCGTATGTTCCCGTTATGTGCACGATTTCTTCAATTAACATGTGTCCAAGATTCCCCTGACATCATATTCAACACATCCCTATTAGGCATGTGATTTTTAATGAAAGTTTCACAATTCACTACGTCAACTTAGAAGATGGCATGTTCTTGCAGTGAATCATGTAATTTGACACTCTTTCAATGTCATTTTGTTTTTCAACGACACCATATTACCGAGGGGCAATATTACCGAGGGGTTTAGAGAATAGAGCGATGATATTGAATTTCATGTTTTCTAAAAAAAAATATTTGAATTCTTGATTGACATAGTTCTTCTTTATCTATGCATATTTTTTTAAGAGAGAGAATTACTTCTCAACAAAAACTAAACTTTGAAGGTCTAAAAAACAACAGAGAAAAAAGAAAGTACACCCATTATTAAAATAAGAATTCATTAATAAATGTGAGTGCATACTTATCCCCTAAAAATGAATAAGTTGGAAATTACATGAAATCTTTATGTACCAACTCAATAGGCTTGATAAAAATCAAGGATTTACCTTAGAAAAAGGACCATAATGCTCTTTGCTAAGAATACAGCCTTGACAAACTCCATTAGTGCTACAAATATGTATAGTTCATATGTCCAAATCTTTCATGCCAAAGTCTACTCAAAGAATCAAAATCTAAAATAATGAAGAACTTGAAGAAGGCTCAAAACAAATAAACTTATACAACAAAAAATTATGATCAACTCTCCCATAAACAACAATAATTTATGGATTGTATAGTTCTCTAATGACTGTATCAACTCTCCCATAAACAACAACAATTTATGGATTGTATAGTTCTATAATAACTACATCACGAGGATAAAAAACTATTGTCTTCCCATAACTAGAGTGATAGATGTGATAAATTAATAATAAATTGATAGAAATTTCAAAAATAAAAAACTATTGTCTTCCCATAACTAGAGTGATAGATGTGATAAATTAATAATAAATTGATAGAAATTTCAAAAATAAGAAGAACATCATTGATGCAACCATCGCCTAATTGCACAATGCTTGATCGTGAAACTTCAATCTATGAATAGTCTCTACTATAAAATGTGGAAGTATCTTATACTAATGATTCATATGATGTAAATAGTCATAATCAAATATTTAAGTATCTAAAGATGCATATAAAACTTTACCAAAAATTGTGTGCCCCTTTACTAGTTCAAAAAGGTTTAGGCATTGAAATTTTGTGTTACTTCCTGACTTTGTTTAATGCTTCTAAATGAATTTGTTTAATGCTTCTAGTTTTTTTTTAGCATTTGGAATTTTGATGCCTAAGTAGGGCACAAAAATTATGAATTACAAGTTTGACATCTTCTTTGTCACGGCCAAAGATTCACTAGACTTGTAAGATGGGGAAGCTAAAGGTTTTGATTTATGTTAAGGCTTAAAGGTAGACTTACCATCTTAAGTAGGATCAATGTTCTATTTGTGCGGAGTTTTATACTTATCTTTTGAGGTTTGAACCATAAAAATTTGATTCTTAAATCCTGAAAGAAAATCTAACTGCATAACCTTAGATTATTCCCTAAGCTTAGACTATTCCTTTATAATATGATCATAAAAAAAGATCAAAAGATGGAATTTTAAATGTAGATTATTCCCTAAGCTTATATTATTCCCTTGTAATATGATCATAAAAAAGCTCAAAAGATGGAATTTTAAAGTCTAGGGCAAGTGCATACATAGTGGAATAAAAGATGGAATTTAAGTCTAGTGCCAAGTGCATACATAATGGAATAAAGGGTAAAAGAAAAGACTTGAAAATGGCCTTTGAGATTAGACAAAATTATGAAAATTTCACTATGTCATTTGTTTTTTGTTTTCCACAATCTTTTATCTATGTTAGGGGTAACCTAATATTCATCAATTACCAGTGATTGCAATTCAGCTTCCAATTACAATGCTTGGAATTCATTGACTTTGCCAAATAATGAATTCAGCTTGTCCTAGCTTTGATTTGGTCTTTTACATTCAATAATATGTAACAATATACTGTCTAAAACATGTAGTCCACTCAAACTCATGTAGTCCTATTCGTAGAATGAATGCAGTAGCAAGAGAAAATACTGTTCGTTATGGATCAAATCTTTACGGTGGCTGTTATGTTTCATTTCTAATCTATACATGTGTCTTCTGCATGTATTTACGTGTATTAAGAACGAAATCATACATGTTTTGTTTGTAATTTATATATGTGCATTTTAAATGTATATTGAGAATGAAATCATGCTAACTCCGACTATCATCATAAATAACATTTCCTTCCATGTTATTTCCTTCCAATAATAATGGATATTGCTAATTTTATTATTATGACATTTTATATATGGGAACAATCTTTTTGCAAGGAGCAATTAAGCAATAAAACAAGGCAGACGATATAGTATCGAAATACTTGGATATCTCTGCGGCATATTATTCCATTTTTTCATGGCCATTTAACCAAATGTGTTTTGCAAACATTTGGTTTGATTGACTTATAATCATTTAGTCATTTTATTTCATAGAAATTCTGAAATGAATATGTGTGTTTTCGAAATGTTCAAAGAATATCAAAATATCTGACACCTCTAAACAGCGGCCCACATGGATTACATATCCCGCGCTTGCTGTATCATGGATTGCTTGTCCTCCACATCTTGGTGGGTGGGCTTTTGTATTTATACTTGCATGTTCAGCCTGGATCAACTAGAATTTCCATGAACCTCATGTCATTATTGTTGGATCGACGTCTGGAGAACCTATTGGGGCTGCTGCTGGATCAACTTCTCCAGGACCAATTCTTGCTCTTGGTGCTAATTTTATTTCTCTAATAATAATAAGGAGGTGTTTCCAAAACCTCTATAACCATATATACTACAGAACCAACTGAATCTACCGCTAGTGGTACTAGATAAATAACTAAGGGGTTGGATACTCTTGTCTTTGCTTGTTTTAATGCTATGGTTCATTCTGACTCAGGGACTAGAATGCCATCACTGAGAATTTATTCTAATCGATACTAAAGTCAGGTTATCACAATTCATTTATTGTTTAAGCTCGTCATATCATGTGACCAAATAGTTTGTGGCTCTATTAGATTGCATGCTATGGATTTTATCTCTAATAAGATTATTATTGAGACAGATGTAGACAAATCATACTTCATAATCGTTTGCTTAAAATCATATTTAATTATCTTTTAAATGTAATAATGTGTTAGCTTTCCTATAGTTATATTATCCCTTCCGAATATATCCCAGCTTTATAGAGCTAAGAAGGAAATGGTTTATGTTAAGTTGCACAATCTTGGTTTCTTGTAATTTCTGATGCAGATGCAACCTCAACCCTCCGTATATTTTTTTTCACCAACAACAAAAGGACGCAAAGAAAACCATAAACAGAAACAGAAAAGAAAAAAAGAGCATTGCTGGCTCTGATATTTTCAGAGACAATAGCTCTCTTAAATACACCTAAAAACACCCATTAGTTTTAACATTTAAAAGCAACTAAGATTTTTGTCACCTCCTTCAAAATTTCCTTTTTCATCTATCTTTTCTTCCTCATCCTCGTTTCTATTCTTCTTTTGTTCCCTTCTTCCTCATCCTTATGGATTCCTTCCCCTCTTTCATGATTATTTTTATGCTTCTCTTGGACCGCGTTGTTTTCTTCATCTCAATTGCTAAGGGCATTATCTCCATATGTGCCCTCTACTTCCACATCCTTTAAAACTAGTTAGTCCTCAATCTGCTTAGTTTTCCCTCTTTGTTTTATCATCAATGTGTTCAATATAATCATCATCTTCTTTAAAATCTGCATCAAATTTGCAAAATATCATCACAATACATCATAGAACTTGAATTTCCCATGAAACATCATCCAAGAGTTTTCCCTCTTCTGGTATACACATGGTGATTTTATTATCACTAAACCCATCACTTTCTTCATTTTTATTTTATTAAATGGATCTTCAAATTAATCATATTCTTCACTATCAACTTAATCTTTTGAACCTAATCTTTTGAATGGATCTTCAAATTAATCATATTCTTCACTATCAACCTAATCTTTTGTGAGGTCTTATTGCATTCATACTTCTCATTATCATGTACATTAGATTCCTTAAAACAACCAGTTTCTTTTACTTTTCTAAAATTTCCAACTTTTTCTTCACTAATTTACATGTAGTTAAAACGTGATCCTTCCTCCAAGTATTTTTCCTTTTCATTAATTTGCTCCAAGTTTTACCTTAAGCAATTTGCTCCAAGTTTTACCTTAACCAAGGGTTAAGGTTTCAGCAATCCCTCTTGCTATTTCCAAATCTTCTAACTTAGCTATTATTTTCTTCTTGCATTCGTTTGTTTCATCCAAGTCCTCTTTTTTATAAAAAATTCTTTTGCTATAAATCCCAATTTCTTACTCATATATAAACAATTTATATACATATTCACCCAGATTTACTCTTACTGCTGTATAGACGCACATTAAGATTATATTACAAGATATATTATAATATAATAATAATTTTCGATATTTAAATAATATTCTTTTTAAATATACATAATACAAGTTATAAATACTATAACAAAATCCATATATAATATAGAAATTCTATAACATATAGATGTTGCAACTTACATGCATAATATATTTATGCAGAAAGGTGTACACCTATTGATAATGGGTAGATTTAATAGGGGTTTAGTGCTTAATAACTTTTCCATGGACAAAATTAAATATGGCTGGAATATTCTTAGTAGTCACACAAAATAAATGGCTGTGATTTCAATCATTAACTTCCTAGTTATTATAAAGACATCCGTTTATGTGTACATTTACCTAATCATATTTAAAAATTACTCTGATAGTTAACTGATTGCCACTTAAGTGATTAACATAAATTAAAATATTAACACCAAATAAATGAAGCTCAATTGTTTATTTGTTAATCAATAATAAAATTTAATATATTATTTTAAGAATTTTTTTCATCTTATCAACCTTTCAGCGTTGATTAACCACAATTATGTGACTGTGCTAATACATAAATTACAAATAAATATTATAACACAGACTACCCAACATCCACAAACTCACAACTTTAAGTGAGAAAAACTTTAACTCGCAACTTTAAGTGAAAAGTCATGGAAAAACTTTAAGAACAAATTGGTCGTAAAAAATTTACACAAATTTATACACTATTGGTAGTGTCCGGGCAATGACTAATTCAAAAATAAATGTCAATTTTATCCAGCAATTCTGGAGCTGCATCTCCAAGGCGCAAAACGTAATTATCGCAGTTCACATGCAAAAAAGCCAGGGCAATTCAACAGAGTTCTTCATGCAGCCAAATTGGGTATTGTCTTTCTATTCCCATGATTTGATCTCTGGTACAAGCAATACAATAACGTGGACTTCGACAAATTTGGATCACGTTCCAGATAGGCAATTACGTCCCTAAAAGTTATAGTGGACGTTGCTTTTTTCTCGTCATTTTTAACTCGTGTTCTCGCAGCGGCACGACGGGCTCTCTTCTTATCATTTGCAAACTTTAATCTCTCAGACTTTAATCTCTCGAACACTGATGTTTTTGCTGTTTCCTCGCCATCAGTTGGTTTAGATTGTCCAGCCATAGACATCCATTCCAAGAGCATGTCGTTTCCACCCATCCTTTGACATATATCTACTGTCGTCTCCGGGGGATTCTTCGCAAGCTCTTCTTTCTCCCTTCGCTCCCGTGCCTCCTCTTCCCGCCTTTTCTTCAATTCCTCCGCATCTCTTCTTATAATCTCCCGAACCTGGGATGCGACGTCCGATGTAATAATTATTTTGTCACTCGCAGGCTTCGAAACAGCACGTCGCAGTTTGGAGAGTCTGATCAATTCTGTCACTATGTGTAGTAAACGTTTCTGAATAGCCAACGCCATGCAGAGCACGGCGTCGTCCGTTACGTTCTCTATACCTTTTTTCGCAGCGATTTCAGCTAACATTGCGCGAAGTGGGACTTCATTAACGACGGTTTGAGTATCCCAATTCTCCTGCCATTCTATGGCTTCCTGTTTCTTGATTTCTGTGAGCTTTTGTTTCTTCCTGTCAGAATGTTCCTCCTTACTCACGGGTCTTTTTCTCGTACCCATGATCTGAATAAATCACCTGGTAGAAAACGCCCCGTTTATAGAATTGAATTCGAGTCTCCCCAGTGGAATCCAGGATGGGCTTATGAGAAGTTGAATTTTCCGATCAGAATTAAATCTGGAGAGAGGTACTTATGTCGTGCGCAACTTCGTTGATGCATGTGCAGGGAGGAGATGATCGAAATAGATATCGTTTTGAAGGAGAAGTAGTTCTCGGAGACGGGTCGCGTCTTTAGTTTACGTCGAAAGGCTTATAACTATTGATAATGAGCACAATTAATCAGCTTTTAATTGAAAATTTTAATCTGATGGTTAAAAATTAAAGATGCTGGAATATTCTTAGTCGTCCTCCCAAATCAATGAATGTGATTTCTTCTTCATAACTTCTTTGTATTTTTTAATGCATCCTTTAACCTGTTTACCTGCCTTTTAACATTTACCTAATCATATTAAAAAATCACTGTAGCACTATATGATTGCCACGTTTAAATGATTAAACTTTGGATTTAACATGCTGACTGTGCTGGCTGTAAACGCTCATTTTCTGGTTGTGTTTTTCATTTTCTGATTGTACTTTTCTGTCCACGCCTTTCCACATTCATCAACCACCGTTTTGAGTGGCTGTGCTAATTATAGTTTTGCATCTATTGTTTAAATTTAGTCAACTACATTATTATTATAAAATTTTAAAGTTTTAGATTATTATAATTTATTTTTTTAAATCTACTTTCATGATTCATATCTGTAATTCCATCTATTCCTACTCCCTTACATCCTGAACTCACACCTAATCAATTCATATATTTACTTACTATTCCTTAATTCCATCTATTCCTACTACCTTACATCCTGAACTCACACCTAATTAATTCATATATTTATTTACTATTTCTTATTCCTACTTATTAGTGCTTACCAAGGGAGTATAGTAATAAGTTTGTCTTCAACTTTATATTAATTTTTTTTTTAATTTTTATATTTATATGAAAAATATAATGTTTAATATTAAATATATATATATATATATATATATATATTTCAATATTATATAAAAACTTATTTTTTAAATTTTTACTTATTAATATATTTAAAATATTATTATAATTTTCATTTAATTTAATATTTAAAATTAATACAATTTTTCGTTAAATGTTTAAAATATATTATACAATTAATGTAATTTGACTAGGGACAATCTTCCATCCTTCTATATATTCTGCAGGTGCAAAATTTTAAATAAGTTAAGCCACCAGCTAAGCCATCTTTCCCCTGCCGTTCTTTCTCCCTCGATTGCTGATTCCTCGACTACTGTCTAATCAAAGGTACTTTCTCCTAGCTGGCAATTAAATTTTTGGCCGCCCGTAGTTATTGACCGCTATGGCAGCATTCGGCTTCCATAGAGACATACAACTTTTTATGCAAACCTGTTATAAGTGTTATCACTTGGTTTGTATAAATTAAATTCTCTATTGTTTTATTGTTTCAATGGTTCTATATTGAAGTTTTAAATATAGAAGCTAAATTGATAAATCCTTTGGTTATCTTTTCCTTAAGAAGTAAGGATTTTGATTTAATTTATTAAAAATTTAATAAATTTTATTTCACTTATATCATTTAGATTTTCTATTATTATTTTTATTATTATTAAAAGCAAACTATGATATTAGTGTCACATGAATTAGAATGATTCTCCACTATAATTTTAATGTATTCTTATTAAAAGTAAACAATGGTATTAGTGTGACAGGAATTAAATTGATTTTTCACTCTTTTATTATTATTATTATTAAAAGCAAACTATGGTATTATTGTGATTTGAATTAGAATAGGATATCAATATGTAAATATTTTAATTTCATATATATATATAAAGCTACTGCCATATTAGATTCTATCATATAGATATTTACATTTTAACAATATTTTAATATTTGTTAGCACTTTTTTTTTTACAGACGTGGTGGAAGTCATTAATTTTAGTTTCATTATTTTTAAATCTAATGTTATCCCTTCCATCAAATAATTTTTTGTTCTTTATCTTTACAGAAAGTAAAATAGATATACAGTTTATAGGTTTCAATTGTAAGATGTAATTATGTGAAGAAATGCTTTTTCTTATTTATTTATTTTGAAAACTAATCAAAAAAATATTTTAATGTATATTAGCACTTTATCTTTACACAAAGTAAAATAAATAGTTTTTAAATTTCAATTATAAAATATAATTATTTGATGAAATGAATTTATTTATTTATTTATTTTGAAAATGAATAAAAAAAAATAACTTGTAATAATACATGTTATTTCACTTTTATTTGATAATGATTTAAGTTATTGACTTGGTGTGTTCTGTGTGTTATATATATATATTTAAATGATTAGTCTAAAGTTTTGGTTGAAATTTTTAATGAGAAACAGGGAGTCGTAGAAAGGCAGGATAATTGGGATACTCAAACCGTCGTTAATGAAGTCACGTTATTCATAGATAATTGCATCTCCTACAATACTCAAATCGATAGTTTTAAATAAACGTACTGACATGAATAGGTTTATATTGTATCTAAGGTTTCTTGTCGGTTCTAGTCCATTACAATATAAATTTGTGCTTGGAAGCATTTAAAACCAATGTGAACAGTTTCAAAGAATTGGTTTCTCAGGTTGAACTTCTTTGACACCGATAATTAATAGATTAAGTTGTTTGAATTGTTGTGTTAACATGAGAATGTGGTACTCTCATCATAGACCATAGATAAGAGAAGGTCTCCCATAATGATGTATTTTTTATTATTAATATTGTTTCAGGTATTATCCTACTATTATGATTTTATTTTAATTTTCTTATTATAATAGGAGTGTTGGATTCATAGGAAAATCCTACAATTATGGGAAGATAAGATTAGATTTAGTTATGCGAAATCATAATAGTAGGAAATATAAGTAGAAGTGTTGGATTTATAGAAAAATCCTACAATTATGAGATTATAAGATTAGATTTAGTTATGTTAAATCATAATAGTAGGAAAAATAAGATTAAATTTAGTTATGTGAAATCACAATAATAGGAGTGTTGGATTCATAGGAAAATCCTACCATTATGGGAAGATAAGATTAGATTTACTTATGTGAAATTATGTTACTTTTGTAGTGAGAATTTTTGGATTACTTGTCTTCAACGCTTGGGATCACTTTATTTGGAATGGAATATATGTTAATTGCTAATGTTTTCATTGAAACATTAAGTTGAAGATCAACTTCAGAGTTTACTAAATAGGTTAATTAGATAATTAAAGGTAGTTCCAACTTAGTCAATTGGTGCACAATTGGTGCACGGAGTAGAATTTAGGCATATTTAAGCTCATCAAAGTCTACTATATTTTCTTATTCAAATAGAGTTAAATTACATCTTACCCAATTCTATCATATATCTTATTTCGTTAAAAACATTAATCAATGGATATAGAATAATGTTTTTCTGATTAGTTAAAAGTCACCAAATAATATAATTTTTATATTTTTTTTAAATTGTAGAAAAGGTGTCTTAGTCAACTAATTGAAAATAATTTAGAATGTAACACAATTTGGGACAAAAATATGAGTTCATTTTCCGTAATTTTTAACTAGAACAAATTGAATTGAATACTACTTAATTTAGTAAAAATGTTAAACCAAATATGTTCAATATGAATTAACCAACCAAAATTTCTATGCTTGTCAGTGATGGGTTAAACATAAGCTTAGTATCTTGATATTATAAATGTCAATAAATAAACATTTTAAACTATAAGAAGGAAAACTATGTATATATATAAAATAATTTAGAATGTAACACAATTTGGGACAAAAATATGAGTTCATTGTCCGTAATTTTTAACCATAACAAATTGAATTGAATACTACTTAATTTAGTAAAAATGTTAAACCAAATATGTTCAATATGAATTAACCAACCAAAATTTCTACGCTTGTCAATGATGGGTTTAACATAAGCTTAGTATCTTGATATTATAAATTTCAATAAATAAACATTTTAAACTATAAGAAGGAAAACTATGTATATATATATATATAGTTTTCCTTCTTACAGTTTAAAATGTTTATTTATTGAAATTTATAATATCAAGATTCAATATGATGATGCTAAGACTATGGAAGAAACAATAAGAAGGGCGAAATTCTTATACGAACAACAAAGAGAAAAGCCTACCTTTCGGAAGGCTTGGGATGACCAGAAGAGGTTTAAGAAATAACAGAGGCAGAAGGGAAGCAGGCCACCCTTTTTCAAGAACAACCCTTGGGGACAGTCATCTTTTAGAGACCCCAGGAAAGTTGAAGGGAGAGAACAGATGCCAAGGTCTCCACCTATGGAGTGTTGGGGCTCTAAAGGGAATCATAGGTACAGAGACTACCCCCACAGAAAAGACAAAGCAAGAACTTTCCATACTGTTCAGCAAGCTCAAACAGTGGAGGATATGGGAAGCAGAATGCTGAGGATCTACGCAACCCTGGACAACAAACAAGAAGAATTTCAATCGCACATGATTGAAGTGGAAGGTACGATCAACAACCGACCACTTGTTATTTTAATTGATTCAGGGGCTAGCC
>JZKD02S0410080.1:35263-71312 GCA_000966675.3 Picea glauca | reverse complement strand
AGTAATACACGATTTCTATTAATCAGAGAAATGTACAGAGACTGTAAAAATATAGAGTGAAAGACTCGCTAGAATGGTGGTAGCTTATCTCTGAGAAGAGATGTGATGGCTACTCACATTCGCAAGAAGATGATTACAATGAGGCTCTGAAGGCCCTCTTACAATAAACGGGAATGCAAAAAGTCCTAGACATCCAAAAACCTAACCCTAGGAGATGAAGCGCCAAAAGTCATGTGGGTCCCGTTTGGGTAAGTGAGTACATCAACTTCCCGGGGTCGTAACTTTTGCATACGATCTCCGTTTTAGGCATGTGATAGCTCGTTGGAAAGGTATCGTCGAGGAGATTCATTTTGGGGGCTCAATCATGACTTCATCTATCATTGAGAACCTCGATCTCGAAAAAACTTCATTTAGGCCCTCAAAATGGCCCCGGAAGTTAAAACCTGCTAAAAATAGTAAATTGCCAAAATTGCCAGAAAACAGTTTTGAGATAGTTGGAAAAGGTGGGTGGCCATCGATATCCACCTGGATCAGTTTCCCCCTCGAAGAGGCTTATTATCTGAAATTATCTCTTTTTCAAGGCGTTGAATACTTTTTCAGAGGTTTTTCTATGCTATATTGATATTTGGTTCTTAACATTCAATGAACTTGTAGAACATTATTGTTGAATGAGTTTTCATGCTCATGAGAAGCAACATAAAGTAGGTGCTTATAATTTTATTAAAAATGTTGAATTATTAATGGATTTAGTCCATGAAGGTATGAGGGCATATCATTTTCTATATTACCATTATAATATTAAGATGTCCACTTTATCAATCTAACTGCAAAATAAAAATATGTTCTTAGATTCACTACTTATATATTAGTAATTGAAATCATAAAATCAAATAATACATGTCATGTATGGGTTGTATCTATTTTTATCTATAATTAATCAAATTAAAATATGTCATGTATGGGTTGTATCTATTTTTCTCTATAATTAATCAAATTAAGCATAAACAACCCAACAAACAAACTCATTTATAATCGTTGAGTGATTGAATAAGATTTGTTGAGCATCAAGGGAAACACAAAGGCGATTTTGGTGAGGTAAATCATTGAGGAATGAATGGAATATGCAGAGGCTATCCTAAGGTAATTCACTAAGATCTCCATGCAATTTCACAAAGAAAAAGGATGGTGTTCGCTGGGAAAGATTGTGGAAACGCAGAGCCTTGGGATTCCAAAAAACAATGCAGAGCTAAGGACAAGGTATATCACTGGGAAGTGGGTGAACACATAAAGTTATATCTCCCCCCCAAAAATGCAAAGAAAGGAAGTAAAAACGCCAAGGAAGCTCAGCAAATTTCCAAGGATAAAACAAAGGTAGGAATATGGGGAGGCTCATCTTTCCTAAAGTGCAGGTTAATGGGGAAAATCATTGGGAAATTTACTCATCACAAAGAGGTAAGAGGATACCCAAAATCGTTGGGTATGTAAGAAAATTGTTGAGAATAAAAAGGGTTAAAATCGTTGGTAAAAGTATACCCAAAATCGTTGGGTAAGTAATACAATTGTTGAGAATAAAAAAGGTTAAAATAGCTATCCAGAAGGGAAGTTCAAAGCTCCTGCTCATCCCTTTAAAACGTAGATTAATAGGGTAAAAAAGCATTTCGCTGGCAAGAGAATGCAGAGGATACTTAGCGAAATGTTTCACAGAGAAGGCTTGCCAAAATACATAGACCGAAAGGGATATCGTATGGATAATATACCCAAAAAATTCACAACAAAGGTATGCCAATCACATAGATTGTTGTAGGAAAACGCACCAGTTAGAACACCCATAATAATTCACAGAAGGAGCATGTTATTAGAGATATTTTAGGAAATCCACTTGGCCAGTTTACACAACCAAAAACACAGACAATAGAACTCACAAAAACAACAAAGACATTCAATCCCTCAAAAAATTTCAGATGAAGGATGCTCGGCGAAATGGTTTTAAAACACAGGGTTTACTTGGATGCTTGGAAAATGGTTTAAAACACAGAGAATAAATAAATCAAATAGGATGAAGGGGATATAAGTCTTATAGGAAGCATTTTTCTACCACTCGTCTTCTCCAGACAATCAATCAATAGACTTATTCTAAAAACATATACACATTAAAAACATTATAAAATGAAAATTCAAAATGAAAATACTGTGACTGGCGAAGATAGGATTGATGACGATCCTTGGTGACTGGAGTTCCCTTCCCTCATCCTCTTTCTAACCGCTGAGACTTTACCGGTACCTCCCAGCCAACGCTAGGGTACTCTTCTTCCCCCTTAGCCCCCTGAGCTTCAAAGAGGTCACGCACATACAAAACTAGAATACTCTAGCTCCCAGCTCGCCTCACAAGATAGAGCTACCATGCTCTCACTCGAGAGGGGTGTCCCAACTCACACAAGTAAAAAAAATTAGAATTTTTCCACAATAACCTTACTCATACTATTCATCATTCATTCCTCCTCTTATCGATTTCTTTTATAGAATTTTTCTTAGTGACCACTTTCCATTTTCACAATCAATTCATTTTTTAAAAAATTAATTAGGAATTAGTCCCCCCATACACTTGTCACCGATTCCCTTAGTTGCACCAATAAACCCACCATTTAATTTAGTTAAATGGAAAATTCCCTCACCCATCCTAAAAGTTCTCCTAAAATCACACCTAGTGTCCCTTTATTACCTTTATTTCCCATTTATGATTGACACCTTTCTGAAACAGAGCTGAGTTAAATTATGGATGTTCTCTAGTTAGACTAGTCTTAGATAGATTTCTATGCTTACACGTCCTTGTTCACTTTATTCCTTTCTTATTTTAATTTCTAGTTTTGGTATTTACTTGAACAAGTGTATTAATCACTCCTTAGGATTTATTTTTATTTTCATTGATTCTTAATTTGATTTACTTTAAAAATTTAGTTTTTCATCTTCTCACTCACATAGACTTAGGCTTAGTTAAATATTTATTCGAAAACGCCTAGACCCTTAGGGATTATGGTTAATAAATTAATTCTTTAGTTAATTAATTAATTCGATGGGTGCTCAAGATTTAAGGTTTAACATTCACTCAAGTTTTCTAGGCCACCTATATGCATTGACTCATTTTTTTTATGCCGCGACGTGCCCTTCAAGACACACTATGTGCTCCAAGGGTGCCACTCAACTTTGATTAAAATTTTAATTACACGACATGCCCTTCAAGACGCACTACATGCTCCAAGGGTTCCACTCACCTTTGGTAGTTGTCCAACCCTTGGAGTTAATACTCCATTCAGAAAACCTTGTGAGAGACTAAGGGATACTAAGGAATAAGGAACCTGCCTTATTGCACTCCCCTTAGAATCTTCATGAGCGATTGTCTTAGTCTTCCCTCACGGAATCGTGGATCTCTCGAAATAAGTAATCGTTAACCTACAATTTGAGACACGACAAGAGTGCTAGTAGGATGTGACATGGTTGTTGGCAAACCTCTCCCTCAATATATGGTTGTTGTGCATGGTCCCTTTACTCCTTATGTGAGTCTTATTAGCAAGCAATCTTCATCCTGCATCCATCAACGAAACAATTTCAATGATCCATAAACAACATCATAATATACCTGATCATATGTCACATATGCATAAATAAAAATATCCAAATCAATACAGTCCACTCCTTCACTCGATCCAAAGTCCAAGGAGCTTCATTGATTCCATTGGAATCCTAAATATTTCAAGTGTCCTGCACACTCAAGGGAAATTCGTCAATAACATCTGTCAATACATAGATATAAAATAACATAACATCATAATCCATAAACATCATCATAAGAATCCATGAGCGGCAGACAACCATATACTAAAACCAGATCACTTCCACTTAAGTGTCCTTCAAGAATAAGTCAATAACATGTGCTCTCCAAAGCGGGATGTTACATACACCCCCTCTTGTTTGAAACTTCATCCCAAAGTTTCACAGTACATCAATCTAGTAAATAAAGCATCTGACAAGATCTAAATGTCTAACTATCAAACAAATATGGAAATTGTTGGCGCATATCATATGCATCCTCTTGGGTAGCCGAGTGTGGACTATAATTGTCCCACTGGAACTTGAAATGATCGACTGTTCAATGTGGTAGTTGTCGAATGAAATGGTCCATAATGCATATAGGCTCCACCATGGGTGCACCCTCGTCTGACACCTGCAAAAAACCCATTTCAATCACATGTGTATGATCACTAACATAATGTCTCAAAATAGATACATGAAAAGCATCGTGCATGCACCGCAAATAATCAGGAGAGGTTAGTCGATAAGCCATGGGCCCTTTCTTTTCCCCAAATTCGAAAGGTCCCACAAGACTAGGAGAGACTTTAGAACCATTTCAAGACTTGATCGAACTCTTTTGCGCTTTCATCCACAAGAAGACTTGATCACCAACTTCATAACTACGGTCAACACGATGTGCATAAGCATAACTCTTTTTCCGATATTGCGCCTCTTTAATCCTTTGTCTTATCATTTTCATTTGTTCTTCCATTTCATGGATCGCTTCTGGTCCATTTAGGACCCTATCCTCAATTTGATCCCAACTCAAAGAATTATGACACAGTCGCTCATAAAGAAACTTGAATGGCGCCATCTTTATGGTGCTTTGATAGTTGTTGTTGTATGCAAACTCTAACAGTGGCAATAACTCTTCCCAATGCTTATATTGGTCTATCACGTACATATGCAATATATCTTCCAATATTTGGTTTGATCTTTCTGTGTTCTCATTGGTCTCTGGGTGATACACGGTACTAAAGTTAAGTTGGATTCCCAAGGCCTCTTGGAAACTAGTCCAAAATCATCCTGTAAACATCGATCCTTGATCGAATATGATACTCATAGGAACATCATGCAATATCACAATCTCGTTGATACAAAATCTAGCTATGTATGGCATCTGATACATTCTACACACAGGAATAAATTGTGCACTCTTCGTCAAAGTGTCAACTACCATGAAAGTCAAGTCGTGCCTCCTTACCGTCAACGAAAATCCTACAATGAAGTCCATCGAAATGACCTCCCATTTCAATTCCGGAATAGCGTTTTCTTGTATAAATTTTGTCGGATGTTTATTTAAACCTTCACTTAATGACATTCTACATATCGCATCATGTAGTTGACAATGCCCACCTTCATTTCTTTCAATAAGAATAAGGGATTAAGGTCTTCCCTCACCTTCATGACTCCAGGATGAGCCATGTGCATTTCTCTATGAGCTTTTCTTAAGATCAAAATTCTCAATTTTCCATTAGGCGGTATGTAAATATGATTATTATACCTCATTAATCCATCATTTTCCACAATAAATCCCTCAAATTGTGGTACCGACATGGTGTCTTGGCTGGGAATCAATCAACGATCTTGGCACCACGTTTCTTGGAGAAACCACAAGCTAGGGTTTGGACAGTTGAGGCCATTACATTGAGTAGCATGAGCACCAGAGGAGGGGGTAAGGGGACCCCCTCATACAAATAGATAGTGGTAGACAGAGGGAAAGGGCCAAGGGGCGGAGTATTCCAAGAACCAATGACAAGCACCTCAAGATCAGACCCTGGAATAGGTCAGGAAAGAAACAAGGAGAAAAGTGAATATAGGGAAGAGGAAGCAAGAGAAACTCAGAACGAGCCGCAATACACAATGAAGACCAACTAGACCGAAGGGCATAACACATGCAAACCCAAAGTAGCACTGATACCCAAGGTGGTATTAGAGGATCCGCAGACACAACTCTACAGAGATCAGATGAAGGTGCATGCACTAATATACAAATTTATGGGATTATGGCCTATAGAAAAACTGCTACGCAATTGGATCAAATTTCACTGGAAGCCAAATGGGGAAGTGGAGCTCCACTTGGGCTTGAAAGGTTTCTTCACAGCGGTATTTATAAACCTAGAGGATAGAGATAGATTATTTTAAGGAGGGCCATACTTCCATGCATCAGTAGGACTGTACATGTAGCCATGGAAGGAGATTTTCTCCCCAGAAAAAGAGACCTTCAAAAAGGTACCGGTCTGGCTGAGACTCTACTCCCTACCCTTATACTATTGGCTACCCTCCACTTTTGAAGTTATAGGGAATAAACTGGGGAAACATATAAAGACTGCAGAAGCAAACCTGAAAGGGAGATACACATCCTATGCAAGAATATTCATAGAGATGGATGTGTCAGGAGCACTCCCAGAAGCGATATGCCTCGAATTCAGGGATGAGGAATGGATCCAAAACATCGATTACGAACAAATCCCCTTATGATGCAGAAGATGCCACAAACATGGCCACCTGATCAGGAAATTTGTTCTTAATAAAAAGCAAGAAACGAAAATTTCCAAACCACAGCAGGATGAGGATGGATTTGTTAAACCAAACCCCAGAAGTAGAGCCAACAAAAGGAAGGGAAAATCTCAGGCAGGAAATAACCCAGAAGTCTCTACAAGAAACTAAAATATATCAAATATAGGCTCAATGAATGGAACAATGACACCTTTGGGAATATAAACCAAATGAAGAAAAACATAGAGGAAAAAATGAAAAAAATCCAGGAAACCTGCATTTTAGAGGGCTACAATGAGAAAAGGAAAAAATAGGAGATCTAGGTGACCCAAGAATGGGATGAAAGGTGCCAACAGGAAGAAACTCTCTGGAGACAAAAGTCCTGGATCAGATGGCTAAATGAAGGTGAAAGGAACACCAAGTTCTTACACAGAACAACCATGGCAAGAAGATCCCATAATAAAAACTTGAAGATAAGGGACTTGAATGGAATAGAAAGAGAGTCCCATAAGGACATCGAAACAACTCTGGTAAACAAATTCCACGGGATCGCCCAACCCAATCAGGATAGAACGGAGGCCATAAAAAAGTTGACCCAACACATCCCTTGCTTGGTATCATAAGAACAAAACAAAAAATTGATCAAGCCCATTGTGGGGGAAGAAATAGACCAAGCACTCCAGGAAATTCCCAATGGAAAAGCTCCAGGCCTAGATGGGTTCACAACAGATTTTTTCAAAGCTTGTTGGGAATTCGTCAAACATGATGTCTACAAGGTAGTAGAAAACTCTAGAAGGTCAGCCTCTATTCTGAAAGGACTAAATGCTACTTTGATAACACTCATCCCCAAAGAAAATGAAGCCAAAACTCCCGATCGTTACAAACAAATAGAGCTATGCAATGTGGTGTATAAGATAATTTCCAAGGTTATAACCAACAGATTGAAACCACTACTACCCACACTGGTGTCGTAAGAGAAAGCGGGGTTCATAGAAGGAAGGCAAATATTGGACAATATTATCCAAGCCCATGAAATGATCGACACCCTGAAGCTTAAAAAAAGAGGGGGTATGATAATACAATTGGACCTAGCGAAAGCCTACGAAAAAATCAGTTGGCACTGTATGGTTGTAACCCTGGAAGCCTTTGGCTTCACCCAACATTGGATCCGATGGATAACCAATCTAGTATCCACAACAAGATTCTCGCTACTAGTAAACAGATCCCCTGTCAAACCTTAATTGACCATGAAAGACAACAGACAGGGAGACCCACTATCCCCCTTCTTATTCATCTTAATGATGGAAGAACTCAGTCAAATCATTAAAAGAGAAAATGCAACAGGGGAAATAAAAGGAATCAAACCTTATGATAATTGTCCAACTTCCACACATCAAAAATTCGTGGATGATACCTTACTCCATGTCATGCCCACAGTCAAGGAAGTGGAAGCCTACAAACGAATCTTAGATGAGTTTGGGGAAGCCTCGGGGGCTTAGATAAACCAGTCCAAATCAATGATCTTCTTCTTTAATACCAACCTAGCCATCCAAAGGAATTTATCCAACTTCTTGGGCTTTGAATGAAAAACCCTCCCAACCAAGTACTTAGGCATACCCCTGACAGAAAAGGCCTACAATATGTCAACGTGGGAAGGAATAGTCAACAAGCTTCAAGACCAGGTAAAAAATTGGACTTTCAGATCCCTCAACCTGGCAGGAAGACTTATCCTAACCAAGTTGGTTCTGCAAGCTATCCCAACATTTATGATGTCAGTTTTCCCGTCCCCCAAGTGAATTTTACAAAAAATAAGAACCATACAAAGAGAATTCTTGTGGTGCAAAGTGGAAACAAGGAAAAAATGGGCACTAGTGGCTTGGGAGAAGGTTGTAAGCCAAAGAGAAATGGAGTCCTTGGGCTACATGATCCACAAGTAACCAACGATGCCTATGGGGCAAAGCTTTGGTGGATATGGATCAAAGAAATGACCACGCCATGGGTTAACCTGTAGAAGACAATGTACACCTTGGATATTAGTAACCAGGAAAAAATCTGCTTTAGAGGCACCAAGGAGGGTTTAGCCATATAGAACTTAGCCTAGCATAGCAAGACCTGGATCGAGACACACAACTTTTGGGAAATAAGGAATGGAAGAACTGCCAGATTATGGGAGGAAGCTTGGCAATAGGAACCCAAAATGGAAAAATTGGGCCGAGAGGAACTCCAACAGGAGATGATGGTGCAAGGAAAAACCTGAGTTTACCATTACTGGAAACAAGAAGCAGAGCACAACAAATGGAGAATCTAGAACACTCTCACCCCACATACTAGAGACCAGACTACAACAATAGTTAAAGAAGTGGAGGAGGAATTGGGGAGAAGGAAAATTGTAGTCACGGATGGAAATGACTAGTTGAGATGTGGTCACAAAGCTGTAGGGGAATTCAATCTTAAAGAAGTATGCCACTACATAACAAACCAGGATCAAGAAGTTGTGGCATATCATTGCGACAAGCTCTGGAATAGCCTGCAATGGACAAAAATAAAAATATTCTAGTGGCTAATATTACACAACCAAATCCTAACTTGGGAGAACCTAAAGAAGAGAGGTTTCATAAGCCCTTCAAGATGCCACCTATGTGAAGAAAAGGAGGAAACAATGAACCATCTCTTGGATGAATGTCCTTACACAACAAAATTATGGGACTGGGCAGCAGGCATTTTCTATCAGTCTAATAGGATCAGAGGAAATATTTCTGCAACTATAAACACTTCGGAGGAAAACTACAACGACAACGAAGAGGTGAATATTTGTTGGATCCTCACCCCCAGCATGATCATTTGGGAAATTTGGAAGGAAAGGAATCGATGCATCTTCAAGAACCAAATTTGGACGGTTGGAAAGATCAAGGAAATAGTAATAGCCATGACAAGGGAAACGGTATAGAGCCGCAACCTCTGAATGGGAGGAGGGAAACTCACAGATCAGGATCTCAGAATTCTAGAGGCTTTCCATGTGAAAGGAAGACACAACCCCAATCAGTTGAAACGGGTGTCGCAACTGAGTTTAGGTGAGAACAACTAGAAACTGCCACCATAGGGCTCCCTCAAGCTAAATTTTGACGGGGCGTCGAAGGGAAACCAAAGACAAACCGGTATGGGGGGAGTAATCAGGGACAGTCAAGGGAGAATTATCCAACTGTACACATGAATTTTGGGGAATTCAACAAACAACGCTACAGAATTTGGAGCATTGGATACAGGTATGGAGATACTACACAGGGAAGGAATGGAAAATGTAATAGTGGAAGGCGACTCCATGCTAGTCATCAACACAGTAAGGAAACTCCAAAACGACACCAAAGTGGGTAAAATACAGAGGCACTGGTTCTTGGCGTACTATTTGTAGAAGATTCAGGAGCATTTGTAGACATGGATCATAGTGGATTTACGATGGGTCCGTAGGTCAGCAAATGGACTCGCAGATAGAATTTCTAATGAAGGGGTCGACAGGGAAGGATCAGTATTGGATGCCACATGGATTAACATACCAAGTGGCCAGTCTCAACCAGACTGTATTCAACTAGCGGAAAAGGGCTATGACGATAGTCGAAGTATGGGCGACCACATCGAGGCTGGAGACACATATTTAAACAAAGGGAAAATAGGATCTAGGATGAATCTGTTAGGCCACCTTTTAAACATGAGTTACAATGCAGATCATAGTCACACCACAAGAAGGGGTACGATACCAAGGTCCTATCAATTGAAGGAAGTACAAGGGTTTGCCATGGGATAATGGAAAGGGTAAGCCACAGTCGGAAAAGGACAAAGACCAAATGGATATCATGAGAGAAGGTATGGGTACACCTCATCTACACCCAGATCCTGAGGGAGGAAATGATTGGAGGATAGTGAGTAAGGCAAAAGATTGGTATTGGAACGACAACAGAGCTCCCAGGCGCACACACTCAGAAAAAAAGATAAAGTACCAAAAGATACGCCTTTACGGTAGACAAATGATTACCTGGAGAAGACCACCTCTGGGGAAACTCTATAAAACAAGAAGCATCAGGGATAGCGACAGACCAACTAGAAGAAATTCCAGAGACCAGGAAGGGGAGAGTAGTAGCAAAGAAATAAAGCATGACATAAGCCACGACTTACAAGAAAATATGGTAAGAACGAAGAGCACCCAAAGTAAGAGGATACCCCAGGGGGAGGATACCCCAGGGGGAGGAACTCCCAATAAGCGCCCAGAAGATCACAAGGATGGAACAGGCGGCCAGAGAGGCCAAAGGAACCTTCCTCGAGCAGGTAGATACAAAGGGTAAAGATGTCATAGACAGATGGGAGTGGGAAGTCAACACCAAGCACCAGGGAAAATCCTGGGTGAAACTCATCCAAGAAGTAGACGGGTTAAGGGACCTAGGGGCCACACAGCCCAGGAAAAACCTCTACCACAAAACCGTGGAGGAAACCTCGCGTACAAAAATTTTAATATGCAAGATGAGAGCAGAAAAGAATGAGACCAACAGGGTGGAAAAACGAGGCCGCAAGAAGGAAATCATAGAAATCCTGAGCCGCCTCAGTGACTTGGAGGCCAGCGTAAGAGGCATAGCAGAGAACTAGAGGAACGAAGGAAAAATTTTAGAATGATTGGTTGGTCAATTCCAACTCTACCTTCACTATGTCCATCACATGGACAAAACTCCAACAAACTGACATGGAATACCAGCCAACATCAGAAGGATGCACACATTGGAGCAGAAAAAGGAAAACAAGGTAAGGAAGGAAGGAGATGAGAGCCACCCAATATGCATGGACTAGCGCAACACCAACTCAAGTTCTTTTTTTTATCAGTATAGGAACAACTCATGTTGTATGCACTTGCTTTTATGTATTTCTGATGGTATAGTTATTTTTCTTTTTCAAATGAACTTATGGAGACTGGGTCGGTTTCCCCGAGTGGCGTCCCAGCCATCCTTTCACTAATGTAGATAGCGCAGCTTGGGGACCCCTGATCTGGTTTCCTTTTTATAAGACCAAGGGCCAACCCTCAATCTTTTTTGTATAATATTTTCCTCAGTAATATAGAATCTCAACTCACTTACAAAAAAAAAACATGGTGTCTTGGCTGATATTTTCCTCAACCTCTTTATACCAGTCATCGTCACACTGTAAAGTTAGAATATTTTCTTGAAGATTCATCTGAAGAGGTATTACCAAAAATATGCATGGTATCTGACTCAACTCATCTGCCACTCTGTTCATTGTCCCTTTTATGTAGGTAATCTCAAAATCGTACTCGCTAAGTAGTTTTTACCAACACCTTTGTCGCGCGTTCAAGTCAGTTTACGTAAAAATGTGCTGCAAACCACAATGGTCTATTTCCAGTTCGAATTTTCGTTTGATCAAGTAGTGCCTCCAGACTCTTAGGGAATACACAATGGACAACAAATCCAAATCATGCATTGTTTAGTTCTCCACATGTTTTCTTAACTTCCTTGAGATGTAAGTGATCACTTGACCATCTTGCATCAAGAATCCTCCTAAGCCTTCCTTGGATGCATCTATGCATACCAAGAAGTCCTTGTCCATGTCGGGGAATTTTAGTATAGGCATTGTCATCAATAGATCCTTGAGCCTTTGAAATGATTCCGTGAATTTCTTGATCCATACAAACTTCTTGTTTGTATTTTGCAATTCCGTGATCGGATTTTCTATCTTCGAAAAACCTTCGATGAAACATCGATAATATCCAGCTAAACCCTTGAATCTACGTAATTCTGGTACGTTTATCGGTATATAACATTCCATAATAGCCTCTACCTTTGTTGTATCCACAACAATGTCTTCGTCGAAGATAACATGCCCCAAATAATGAATGATCAATTGATAAAAGTAGCATTTCGACAGTTTACAGTATAATTTGTTCTCTCATAAACACTGTAGTAAAAAGCACAAATGTTCATCATGTTCTTCCATCGTCCGATAATATATCAATATGTATTCAATGAATACTTGAACAAACGTGTCTAAGTATTCACATAACACCTCATTCATCAAGCTCATAAATACCCCTGGGGAATTTTTCAATCCAAATGGTAAAACGGTAAAATCGTAATGCTCAAACCTCATCTTGAATGTGGTCTTAGGAATGTATTCCTCTTGGATCCGTAATTGGGAATATCTAGATCTATAGTCTATCTTTGGAAACATTTTTGTTTCTTTCATTTGGTCAAACAAATCATCTATCCTTTGCAATAGATACTGGTTCTTGATCGTTTCCTTGTTCAATTGATGGTAGTCAATACAGAGTCTCCACGACCCATCCTTCTTTAGTATCAAAATAACAGGTGCACCCCAAGGTGATACACTTGCTCGTATAAGTCCCAAGTCCAACAACTCTTTCAGTTACATTTTCAACTCATGTAACTCAAGGGTCGACATTCGATAAGGCATTCTTTCTATTGGTTAAGTTCAAGGTTTTATTTCGATGGTAAATACCAATTCCCTTTCGGGTGAAAAACCTAGTAACTCTTCAAGGAATACATCCACAAACACTCATACTACCAGAAGTATTTCTATTCCTTCTTCCACACCCCTGTCGTTCCATGCTAATATTGAATATAACTTGCATACCTTGCGCATTCTCTTCCATATTTGTAGGGAGTAAATGAACCTTATCGAAACTCCCTAGTTTCTTCATATGATCACTCGTCTCTGTCCCTCATCATCTGTCGAACTCAATTGTTTCGTCTTGTAGTTGAGTATCTCATCATGCGATTCCAAACAATCCATACTCAATTGTTTAGTCTTGTAGTTGGCCTTCGTTACAAAATATACCAGGTTGAGGCTACAATCTATAACTTTTCCTCCAACCTTCTTCTTGGCTCCCAGAGCCATTTCCATGTGGCTAAACTCGTCATATTTGAATACCATTACCTTATATATTTTTAGCATTGCACCAAAAATAAAGCTCTCTGTAGCACAAGGATCTATAAAAATACTAAAGGTCTGGTCAACGATGGTACCTGATATCTTGGGAATAGTAGACTAGTGCTCTACCTAGTGATTATTCATTGTTGCATGAATCCTATGGGCCTTGCACAAATATCCTACTGTACTTTGTCTGAATGACCCGACTGCTATGGCCCTCCCAACTGTACAGTCCTGCTGGTAATGTGTCTCTCCACATCTCCAACATCCAGTCTTCGATCCAATACTCCTATTCCCTGAAGTAGAAGTTCTTTTCCCACCAACCTGAAACCCTGGTCTGTTCTGTTGAACATGGTTAAATTGTTGTTGTTGTGGACGAAATTTTGACTAGTGTTGTAGTCCTCTGTAGGGAGTCTGTTGTTGAGACTCCCATCATCATGGTGTCGTGAGCGTTGATCCTCTCAGAGTACCTCGATACCCTAATGGATTTCTAGCTAGTGTCTAATGTTACTGTGCACCATATGTCACATGTCCCATTGGTCTCACAGGAGTCCTGATCTAACGCTCGATGGTAATCTCTTCCTCAACTATGAGGGCCTTTTGGACTACATTGTGAAAATTATGAGGCATTAGGATCCTAACCTTCACATGAATTTTGAAATCAAGTCGGGACACAAATTTTTTTACCTCAAGCTTCTCGGTGCTCAGACGTGGAGCATACTTAAGGAGCTACTTGAATCAGGCCTCATACATGGGAACCATATGACTGCCCTATCACAAGATATTGAACTCATTGAGATGGTGCTCAATGCATTCCTCTGACAAATACCTCTCCCGAAACCACTCCTCAAGCAATTCCCATGACATTTCTTTGAGGACCATGTTCAGTTGTGGCAAGAGCGTCTTCCACCATAAAAGAGTGCTCCCCTTCAACTGAAAGACCACCATGCATAATTTTTTGTTGGAGGTGTATTCGCTAAGTGAGAACCATATTTCCATGTTCTCCAACCATTCCTCGACAGTTGCGCTGACCATGGAACCTAATAACTTGGGAAACTTGACCTTCTCGAGTTCTCTGTGAACGTTGTTAGCACCGACTGGGGCACACTGCAGACCCTCTGGGGGTACAGGATCCTTGGCGTCATCTTTATATATATGGTTAATAAAGGCCTATGACATCCTCTGAATGTACCTCATTAACCCAACCACATCCCCCACAACAATCTTCTCCTTTCTAATGAATTTTTCTTATCCTTGGGGGTTAGACCCCTTCGGCGTGGATGCGAGTGGATGCATCATGCCTCCTCCCCTAGCACCATGTCATTTGCCTCTGCGACATCCTCTAACCATGATTACCTGTAGGGACACAATTCAATTTAGTTAGTGATAAATTATTAATCAGGCGTTTAATACAGTGGAAGGCGTAATGATCCCAAGTCATAGGGTTGAACCTTCTCTGATACCATATGTAACGACTCCTTTGTTACGACTAGGAGAGTGAAGTGTAAAAGTTTTTTTTTTTTTTTTCATTAGGAAATTAACATCAACAATATAATTCCTAGAAACAAAAAAATTAACGAAATCATAAGTAAAATCATTACTAGCTACTCATCATTGAAATTAATAACGATGCATTCAACGTATCAACAAAAATGATAGGGACAGACACACATAAATAGTGTCACTGCTTAGCACATCACGCAGTCAACTTGAAACAATTTATAAACAATGATCAACCAGATAATGAATATTAAAATAACTACCCTCCCAACCTACCCTGCAAGGTTAGGACCACCAAGACACATAAGAAATTCTCAAGCCCAATATCCAATTGATTTTGAACATTTAAGGTCTCAGGGATGGCAACTGTTCTGAGGAACAAGGAGGTGTTGACATCCCACCAACACAATCAAAGCCGCGAACAACTAGTTCAAATCCATCAACGTAAACATCAATTATTCAAGGGTAAGGGTCATCATCAACTTATCATCATATTTCACCTATAATTCATGGCACACAAGTATTCTAACTAATCACATAAACCATCATACATCACATTAAATCCAAGGTGCAAGAGAAATCATTAGTTATATTCATGGCGCAAAATTTGAATCACATAAATGCAATCATCCATCACATCGATTAAGGCACAAGAGACATCATCAATTTTATTCATTGTGTGAGGAAATCTAATCAAATGAGTTCAATCATTCATCACATTAAATTTTCATTTCGTGCAAGAAGTCTAATATCTACAAAAATTGTTCATTACATTAAATTTTCATTTTGTGCAAGAAGTCTATTATCTAAAACAATCATTCCTTACATTAATTTTCATTCGCGCAAGAATTCTAATATCTAAACCAACCATTCATTAAATTACATTTTTATTGCATGCAAGAAGTGTAATATCTAAAACAATCGTTCATTACATTATATTTTTATTGCATGCAAGAAGTCTAATATCTAAACAACAATTCATTACATTATATTTTTTATAGCGCACAAGAAGTGTAATATCTAATACCATTATATTTTTTATAGTTGAATGAGTTTTCATCCTCGTGAGAAGTAACATAAAGTAGGTGTTTATAAATTTATTAAAACTGTTCAAGTATTAATGGATTTAGTCCATGAAGGTATGAGGGCATATCATTTTCTATATTACCATGGTAATATTAATATGTCCACTATATCAATCTAACTACAAAATAAAATGATGGTATTAGATTGACTACTTATATATTAGTAATTGAAATCATAAAATCAAATAAAATATGTCATGTATGGGATGTATCTATCTATCTCTATAATTAATCAAATTAAAATATGTCATGTATGGGTTGTATCTATTTTTCTCTATAATTAATCAAATTAAGCATAAAGAACCCAACAAACAAACTCAACTATAATTGTTGAGCGATTTAAGAAGATTCACTGAGAATCAAGGGTAAAGTAGTGGAGCATCAAGGGAAATGCAGAGGCAATTTCATTGAGGAAAATCGTTGAGGCATCAATGCAAGACACAAAGGTTATCCTGAGGTAATTCTCTGAGAGCTCCATGCAATTTCGCAGAGAAAAATGATGGTGTTCATTGGGAAAGAGTGTGGACACATGGAGCCTTAGGCTCCCAAAACAAAAATGAAGATATAAGGCCAAGGTAAATTGTTGGGAAAAGGGTGAACACGCAGATTTATATCAGCCCCCAAAAAACGCAGAAAAAGGAAGTAAAAATGCCAGGGAAGCTCAAAACATTGCCAATTATAAAACATAGGTAGGAAGATGGGGAGGCTCATCTTTCCTAAAGCATGGGTTAAGGGAGAAATTCATTGGGATATTTACTCATCGCAAAGAGGTAAGAGGATACCCAAAATCGATGGGTAAGTAAGACAATCACTGAGAATAAAAGGGGTTAAAATTAGTGGTAAGAGGATACCCAAAACCGTTGGGTAAGTAAGACAATCGGTGAGAAGAAAAAGGGTTAAAATCGCTATCTAGAAGGGAATTTTAGAGCTCTGGGTCTTCCCTTTAAAATGAATATTAACAGGGTAAAAAAGTATTTCGCTGGCAAGAGAACGCAGAGGATACTCACCCAAACGTTTTGCAGAGAAGGCTTGCCAAAATATAGAGACCGAAACAGATATCACAGGGATAATCTACCCAAAACATTTGTAGCAGAGGTACACCATCATGGATATTGTAGAAGGAAAATGCAGGGGTTAGAATACCCATAATAATTTGCAGAAGGAGCATGCTATCACATATATTTAAATTAATATTCCTGGAAAATTTACACAACCAAAAAAGAAGAGGATAGAACTCACAAAAACTGCAAAGACATTCAATCAGTGAGAAAATTTCAGACGAAGGATGTTGGGAGAAATGGTTTGAAAACATCAAGGTTACTTAGATGGTAGGCGAATGGTTTAAAATGAAAAGAATTAATAAATCACAGAGGATGCAAGGGATATCAGTCATATAATAAGAATTCGACAACCACCTGGCTTTGCAAAACTATCAATCAATAGACTAATTCTAAAAACATATATATACAATAAAAACATGATATAATCCAAATTCAAAATGAAAATACCATGATTAGAGAAGATAGGGTTCATGATGATCCTTGGCGACTAGAGTTCCCTTCCCTTATCTTCTTTCTAACTGATGAGACTTCAATGGTACCTCCCAACCATCGCTAGGGGTACTCTTCTCCCCCCTTAACCCCCTGAGACCCAAATGGGCCATTGACAAACACATTCATAATACTCTAGCTCTGAGCTCGCCTCACAATGTAGAGATACCACTCTCTCACTCATGCTAGGTATCCCAACTCTCACAAGTAAAACCAATTAGAATTTATGCATCATAACCTTACTCATACCAGTCATCATCCATTCCTACTCTTAGCCATTTCTTTTATAGAATTTTTCTTAGTGACAAACTTCCATTTGCACAATTAATTTGTTTTTTTTTAAACTAATTAGGAATTGATCCCCCCATACACTTGTCACTCATTCCCTTCCTTGCACCAATAAACCCAACATTTAATTTAGTTGAATGTCAAATTCCCTCACCCATCATAAAAGTGATCCTAAAATCACTCCTAGTGTCCCTTTATTACCTTTATTTCCCATTTATGACTGACACCTTTCTAAAATAGAGTTCAGTTAAATTAGGGATGTTATCTAGTTAGACTAGACATAGATACCTTTTTATGCTTACACATTATTTTTTGTTTTATTCATTTCTTATTTTAATTTCTAATTTTGTTATTTACTTGCACAAGTGTACTAATCACTCATTAGGATTTATTTTTATTTTCATTGATTCTTAATTTGATTTAATTTAAAATTTTAGATTTTAGTCTTTTCACTCAATTAGACTTAGTCTTAGTTAAATATTTATTTGCAAACGCCTAGACCCTTAGGGATTATGCTTAATAAATTAATTAATTTGGCAGGTTCTCAAGATTTAAGGTTTAAAATTTGCTCAAGTTTTCTAGGCCACCCTTATTCATTGACTCATTTTTTTTATACCCGGACATGCCCTTCAATACACACTTTGTTCTCCAAGGGTGTCACTTGCCTTTGATTCAAATTTTAATTACACAATGTTTTCTTCAAGATGCACTACGTTCTCTAAGGGTGCCACTCGCCTTTGACAAGTTTTGATAGTTGTCAAACCATTGGATTCAATAATCCATTCATGCGACCTTGTGAGAGACTAAGGGACTCTAAGGAATTAGGAACCTGCCTTATTGCAAGCCCCTTATAATCGTCGTGAGAAACTGTCTTAGTCTTCCCTCACGACATCATGGATCTCTCAAACTAGGTAATCGTTAACTTACAATTAGAGCCATGACGAGAGTGCTAGTAGGTTGTGACAGAGCTTCTGCTGCACCTCTCCCTCAATATTTGGTTGTTGTACATGACCCCTTTACTCCTTATGTGATTCCGATTAGTGACCAATCGTCATCCCACATCCATCAACGAAACACTATCAATGATTCATAAACAACATCATAATATACCCGATCATATCTCACATATGCATAAATAAAAATATACAAATCAATACAGTCCACTCCCTGACTCGATCTGGATTCCAAGGAGGTGCATTGATGCCATTGGCATCCTCAATCTATCAATTTTCCTATAGAATTGGGGGAAACGTGTCAATAGCATTTTTCAATAAATAGATATCAAATAACATAACATCATAATCCATCAACATCATGATAAGAATCAATAAGCAGCATACAACCATATACTAAAACCAGATCATTTGCATGCAATTTTTTTTCAAAGAATAAGTCAATAAAATGTTCTCGCCATAGAAGGATGTTACATACACCCCTCTTGTTTTAAAATTTGTCCCAAAGTTTCATAGTACATAAATGCAGTAAACAAAGAATCTGACAATATCTAAATGTATAAGTATCAAACAAATATGGAAACGCCTAGTGCATAACATATGCATCCTCCCAGGTAGTTGATTGTGTACTATAAGTGTCCCATTGGAGCTTGAATTGATTGACTATTTTACATCATATATGTCAAATGTGATGGTCCAAAATGTGGATTGGCTCCATCGCGAGTGCACCCTCATCCGACACCTGCAAATAACTCATGTCAACCACATGTGTAGGATCACTAACATAATGTATAAAAATAGATACATGAAAAACATCGTGCATATGCCCCAAAGAATCCAGCAAGGCTAGTTGATAGGCCATGCGGCCTTTGTTTTCCCCAACTTCGAAAGGTCCCACAAACCTAGGAGAGAGTTTAACACCCTTTCCATAATTGATCAAACACTTTTGCGATTTTATTCACAAGAATACTTGAACACCAACTTCATAACTACGGTCAATGTGATATGCATCAACATAACTCTTATGCCGATCTTGTGCCTCTTTAATCCTTTGTCTTATCATTTTCATTTGTTCTTCCATTTATTGGATCACTTCTAGTCCTACCAAGACCCCATCCTCAATTCAATCCCAGCTCAAAGGTGTCTCACATGATCACCTGTAAACAAACTCGAATGGTGCCATCTTTATGGTGCTTTGATAAATGTTTTTGTATGTAAACTCTACCAGTGGAAAGAACTCTTCCCAATGCTTTTGTAGGTCCATCACATACATACACAACATATCTTCCAAGATTTGGTTTGCTCTTTCTATCTTCCCATCTTTCTATGGGTGATATGTGGCACTAAAGTTAAGTTGGGTTTTGAAGGCCTCTTGGAAACTAGTCCAAAATCATCCTGTAAACATCGATCCTCGATTGGATATGATCCTCTTAGGCAAACCATGAAATATCACAATATCACTAAAAAAAACTATATCTATCTATGGTTCTTGATACGTCATGTGAACAAGAATAAAATCTACAATCTTAGTCAAAGTGTCAACTACCACGAAAATCGAGTCCTTCCTCCTTGCCGTCAATGGCAATACCACAATGAAGTCCATTGAAATGACCTCCAATTTTGATTCTGGAATAACATGTGGTTGTAGTAATCCTATCGGATGTCCATGTTCATACTTCACTTTCTAACATTCTAGAAATCTCACCACATAGTTGACTATGTCTGCCTTCATTCCTTTCCAGAAGAATAAGGGCTTAAGGTCTGCCCTCATCTTCGTCACTGCTGGATGAGCCATGTACACTGTTCTATGAGCTTCGCTTAATATCAAAATTCTCAATTCGTTGTTAGGAGGTATGTAAATCTAGTTATTATACCTCATTAATCCGTCATTGTCCACAATAAATCCCTCAAATTTTGGTGCCAGCATGGTGTCTTGGCCGATATTTTATTTAATCTCTTTATACTAGTCATCGTCGCACTGTAAAGTTATCATCTTTTCTCGAAGATTCATTTGAAGAGGTATCACCGAAAATAAGCATGTTCTCTGAATCAGTGCATCTTCCACTCTGTTCACTTTCCATTTTATGTAGGTAATCTCAAAATCATACTCGCTAAGCAGTTATGACCAACACCTTTATCACGCGGTCAAGTCACTTTACGTAAAAATGTGCTACAAACCACATTGGTTTGTTTTCAGTTCAAACTTTCATCCAATCAGGTAGTGCCTCCACACTCTCAGGACATACACAATGGCAAACAACTCCAAATAGTGTGTCTCATAGTTCTCCTCATGCTTTCTTAACTTCCTTGAGATGTAAGTGATCACTCGATTGTCTTGCATTGAGAGTCCGCCTAAGCCTTCCATGATTGCGTCTGTACATACCAAGAAGTCCTCATCCATGTTGGGGACTTTTAGTATCAGTGTTGTCATAAAAAACTCCTTGATCCTTCGAAATGTTGTCGCTCATTTCTTGGTCCATACAATTTTTTTTTCTTTTGCAATTCTGTGATCGGATTTTCTATCTTTGAAAAACCTTCGACGAATCGTCTATAATATCTAGCTAAACCCATGAATCTAAGTACTTCTGGTATGTTCATCGGTGCAGGGCATTTCATGATAGGATCTAACTTTGTTGGATCCACAATGATTCCTTTGTTGGAGATAACATTCCCTAAATAATCAGTCCTTGATTGATAAAAATAGCATTTCGACAATTTTTCGTATAATTTGTTCTCTCATAAACATTGTAGTACAAAGCGAAAATGTCCATCATGTTCTTCCATCATCCGAGAATATATCAATACGTCGTCAATGAATACTTGAAAAACGGTGTCCAAGTATTTGCGGAACACCCCATTTATAAACCTCATAAATACCCCTAGGGCGCTTGTTAGTCCAAAAGGTAAAACGGTAAACTCGTAATGCCCGAACCTCATCTTGAATGCAGTCTTAGGAATGCCTTCCTCTTTGATCCATAATTGGTGATATCATTATCTCAAGTCGATCTTTGAAAACATTGTAGTGCCTTTCATTTATTCAGAAAAATCATTTATTCTTCTAAACGAATATTGGTTCTTGATCGTTGCCTTGTTCAATTGATGGTAGTCAATACAGAGTCTCCATGACCCATGCTTCTTCCGTACAAAAATTTCAACGTGACACACTTGGACGTATAATTCCCAGATCCAACAACTCTTTTAGTTCCATTTTCAACTCCTATATATCAAGGGTCGACATCCGATAAGGCATTCATTCTATCGGTCCAATTCCATGTTTTAAGTCAATGGTAAATTCCAATTCCCTTTTGGGTGGAAAACCTGGTAACTCTTCTGGGAATATGTCTGTAAACTCTCGTACCAATGTTAGGTTATATATTCCTTCCACCACACCCTTCTCATTCAATGCTAAGATTGCATATAGTTTGAATCCCTTGCGCATGATCTTCTGTAGTTGTAGGGAAGAATTGAACCTTAGGGAAACTTCTTGGTTTCTTCCTACAATGACTCATCTCTGTCCCTCATCATCGGTCAAACTCAATTATTTTTTCTTGCAATTGAGTATCACATCATGCTATTCTAACCGGTCCATACCGATCACGACGTCATAAAATCCTAAGATCATGACGTACAGGTTGGCCTTTATTACAAAATATCCCAGGTTGAGGCTACAGTCTGTAATGTTTCTTCCAACCTTCTTCTTGGCTCCGAAAGCCATTTCCATGTAGCTAAACTCATCCTGTTCAATTTTCTTTACCTTAATTCAGTTTAGCACTACACCAAAAATAAACATCTTTGTAGCACCGAGATCTGTCAAAATAATAAAGTTCTTGTCAGCGATGGTACCTGAAATCTCGAGCAAAAAATATTGGTGCTTGTCCTTTTGGTTATTCACCTCTCCATGAATCTGATGGGCCTTGCCCAAATATCCTATTGTAGTCTCTCTAACAAACCTAACTTCTATGGCCCTCTCAATTGGACAATCACGCTAGTAATGTGGATCTCCACATGTCCAACATTCGGTCTTTGGTCTAGTACTCCTAGTCCCCGAAGTAGAAGTTGTTGGCCCACAAACCTGAAACCCTTGTCTATTCTGCAGAACAAGCCTAAATTGTTGTTGTTGCGGACGACGTTGTTGTTGGTGGTGTGGTCCTTTGTAGGGATTCAATTGCTGAGGCGTCGGTCATTGTGGTGTCATGAACATGGATCCTCTCGGAGTACCTCGATACCCTAATAGATGTATAGCTAGTGTCAAATTTTGTTGTGCACCAAATGTCACTTGTCCCATCGATCTCACAGATGTTCTGCTCTCACCCCCGCTGATCATCTCTTCCTCAACTAGGAGGGCCTTTTGGAATGCATCGTGAAACATTTGAGGCATCAGGATCCTCACCTTCACATGAATGATGACTTTAAGGATGAACACAAACTTTTTTCCCCTGATCTTCTCGGTGTTCATATCTTGATCATACCTAAAATACTCCATGAATCGGGCCTCATACACATGCAGCATACAATCATCCTGTCACAATGCATTGAGCTCATTGAGTTGGCACTCAATGCATTCCTCTGACAAATACCTCTCCCAGAACCTCTCCTTGAACAATTTCAATGACACATCTTCGACAACCATGTTCAATTGTGGCAAGAGTGTCTTCCACCATAGAAGAGTGCTCCCCTTCAACTGAAAAATAGTCATGCAAACTTTCATGTTGGAGGTGTATTTGTGAAATGCGAAGCACCTAGGCATGTTCTCCAACCATGCCTCGACAACTGCGTCGTCCATGGCACCGAAGAACTCAAGAAACTTCACCTTCTCTAGTTTTATGTGAATGTTGCCAACATTGACTAGGACATGTTGTAGACCCTGTGGAGGTACAGGCTCCCTAGCCTCATCTCTATATAGACGTTTAATTAAGGCCTATGACATCCTATGAAAGGACCTCATCAACCCAACCACATCCCCCACAACAATCTGGTCATGTCCAATGACTTGTTTTTCTCCTTGGGGGTTACACCCCTCTAGCATGGATGCTACTGGAGCCATCACACCTCCTCCCCTAGCACCACGTCGTCTTCCTCTGTGACATCCTATAACCATGATTACCCACAGGGAAACAATTCAATTTAATTAGTGATAAATTATTAATCAATTTTTTAATACAGTGGAAGGCGTAATTATCCCAAGTCATGGGGTTGAACCCGCTCTGATACCATATGTAACTTCCCCTCCATTACAACTAACAGAGAGAAGCATAAAAGTTTTTTTTTTTTGCATTAGGAAATTAACGTTAACAATATAAATCATAGCAACGCAACAATGAATGGAATCATAAGTAAAAGAATTTCCATCTACTCATCAGTGAAATCAATAACGATGCATTCAATGCATCAATAAAAAAGATAGCGACAAACAAACATAAATAGCATCGTTGCTTAGCATATCATAGTTAAATTGAAGCAATTAATAAACAATGGTCAACCAAATAATGAATATAAAATGACTACCTGCCCAACCTACACTGCAAGGTTAGGACCTCTAGGACACATAAGCAATGCTCAAGCCCAAGATCCAATTGATTTTGACCATTTAAGGCCTCAGGGATGGCAACTATTCTAAGGAACAAGGAGGTGTCTACATCCCACCAAAAAAATCAAAGCCGCAATCAACTAGATTGAATTCATCAACCTAAACATCCATTATTCAAGTGTAAGGCTCATCATCAACTTATCATCATACATCACCTCTAATTCATGGTGCACAAGTATTCTAACTAATCACATAACCCATCATACATCACATTCAATCCAAGGCACAAGAACAATTATCAGTTATATTCATGGCACAAAATCCCGATCATATAAATGCAATCATCTATCACTCCGATTAAGGCGCAACATAAGTCATCAATTTTATTCATTGCGTGAGGAAATCTAATCACATGAATTCAACCATTCATCACATTAAATTTTCATTTCACGCAAGAGGTCTAATATCTACAACAATCGCTCATTACATTAAATTTTCATTTCACGCAAGAAGTCTATTATATAAAACAATCATTCCTTACATTAACTTTCATTCTCTCAAGAAGTCTAATATCTAAACAAATCATTCATTACATTACATTTTCATTGCACGCAAGAAGTCTAATATCTAACACAATTGTTCATTACATTATATTTTTATTGCGCACAAGAAGTCTAATATCTAAAAAATCGTTGATTACATTATTTTTTTTTATTGTGTGCAAGAAGTATAATATCTAATACCATCATTCATCACTAGTGTTATCCTATACATTGATTCAAGAAAAAGGATTTGGGTCAATAATTATTGGGAGTAAATTATGTGCTTTATTTTCTATAGGTTGAAGGCTAAAATAGTCGATTGAAATTCGTGTATTCTACTGACTTTAGAAGTCTTACTTCAAGTAAATATGTACATACATAAAACATTGAATATCTAATATCAACTAGTATATTTATAAAAAAAATTGAATATGTACTTACATAAACATTGCATACTCTAATAATTATGGAAAAGCTAAAGTTAGTAGTGCAACATTTATATATAATAAAGTAGGTTTCTTTGAAGAGAACAAGATGCTTTGCAATCCATGTAGGGTGAAATTCTCCTTATTTTGCATTTGGTTGTCTTGTAGTCATAATATTAAAACATAAATACCATAACAATTCATAAATGAAAAACTCAATTCAATGAACTTGTAGAACATTATAGTTGAATGAGTTTTCATCCTCGTGAGAAGTAACATAAAGTAGATGTTTACTATTTTATTCTAAATGTCGAAGTATTAATGGATTTAATCCATGAAGGTATGAGGGCATATCATTTTCTATATTACCATGGTAATATTAAGATGTCCACTTTATCAATCTAACTGCAAAATAAAAAGATGGTCTTAGATTGACTACTTATATATTAGTAATTGAAATCATAAAATCAAATAAAATATGTCATGTATGGGTTGTATCTATTTTTATCTATAATTAATCAAATTAAAATATGTCATGTATGGGTGGCATCTATTTTTCTCTATAATTAATTAAATTAAGCATAAACAACTCAACAAACAAACTCAGCTATAATCTTTAAGCTATTGAAGAATATTCGTTGAGAATCAAGGGTAAAATAATTAAGCATCAAGGGAGACGTAGAGGCAATTTCGCTGAGGTAAATCATTGAGGCACCAATGGAAGACGCAGAGGTTATCCTGAGGTAATTCACTGAGATTTCCATGCAATTTCGTAAAGAAAAAGGATGTTGTTCATTGGGAAAGAGTGTGGATACAAAGATCCTTGGGCTCCCCACCAAAAATGAAGAGCTAAGGCCAAGGTATATCGTTGCGCAGAGGGTGAACATGAAAATTTATATCTCCCCCAAAAAATGCAGAGAAAGGAAGTAAAAATGTCAGGGAATCTCAACAAATGCCTAAGGATAAAACAAAGGTAGGAAGATGGGGAGGCTCATCTTGCCTAAAGCGCAGGTTAAGGAAGAAAAATCATTGGGTGATTTAATAATCACACAGAGGTAAGAGGATACCCAAAATCATTGGGTAAGTAAGACAATTGCTGAGAATAAAAAGGATTAAAATTTTTGGTAAGAGGATACCCAAAATCACTATGTAAGTAAGACAAGCGTTGAGAATCAAAAGGGATAAAATCATTATCCAGAAGGGAAGTTTATATCTCCGACTCTTCCCTTTAAAACACATATTAACAAGGTAAAAAAAACAATTATGGAAAGAGAATGCAGAGGATACTGACCCAAATGTTTCGTAGAGTAGGTTTTCCAAAATACAGAGACTGGAAGGGATATCGCAGGGATAATCTACCCAAAATATTGACAACAAAGGTATGCCAATCACAAAGATTGTTGAAGGAAAATGCAGGAGTTAGAATACCCATAAGAATTCGCAGAAGGAGCATGCTATTGTAGATATTTAAGGAGATCTGCCTGGCAAGTTTACACAACCAAAAACGCAGAGAATAGAACACACAAAAACCGCAAATACATTCAATCAGTCAGAAAATTTCATACGAAGGATGTTGGGAGAAATGGTTTTAGAACAACGGGGTTACTTTGATGTTGAGCGAATGATTTAAAATGAAAAGAAATAATAAATCGCAGAGGATTCAAGGGATATAAGTCGCATAGGAAGCATTCGGTAGCCACTTGACTTCACCAAACCATCAATCAATAGACTAATTCTAAAAACATATACACAATAAAACCATGATATAATGCAAATTCAAAATGAAAATACCGTGATTGACGAAGATAGGCCTGATGACGATCCTTGGCAACTGGTGTTCCATTCCCTCGTCCTCTTGCTAACCATTGATACTTCACCGGTACCTCCCAGCCAACTCTAGGGATAATCTTATTCCCCCTTACCCCTCCAAACCACAAAGGGGACATGTACAAACAAAACCAAAATACTCTATCTCCCAACTCGCCTTGCAAGGTAGAGATACCACGCTCTCACTCGATATGGGTATCCCAACTCTCACAAGTAAAACCAATCATAATTTATGCAGCATAACCTTATTCATGCCAGTCATCATCCATTCCTCCTCTTAGCCATTTCTTTTATAGAATGTTTCTTAGTGGCCACTTTCCATTTGTACAAATAACTCATTTTTTAAAAATTAATTAGGAATTAGTCATCCCATACACTTGTCACTCGTTCCCTTAGTTGCACATATAAACCCACCATTTAATTTAGTTAAATTTCAAATTCCATCACCCATCCTAAAAGTGCTCCTAAAATCACTCCTAGTGTCCCTTTATTACCTTTATTTCCCATTTATGACTGACGCCTTTCTAAAACGCAGTTGAGTAAAATTAGGGATGTTCTCTAGTTAGACTAGACTTAGATACCTTTCTATGCTTACACATTCTTGTTAGCTTTATTCCTTTCTTATTTTAATTTGTAATTTTGGTATTTACTTGCACAAGTGTATTAATCACTTGTTAGGATCTATTTTTATTTTCATTGATAGTTAATTTGATTTAATTTAAAATTTTAGTTTTTAGTCTTCTCACTCACTTAGAATTAGGATTAGTTAAATCTGTATTTGCAAAAACATCGACCCTTAGGGATTATGCTTAATAAATTCTTTTTTTAGTTAATTAATTAATCAATCAATTAATTCGACAAGTGCTCAATATTTAAGGTTTAACATTCACTCAAGTTTTCTAGGCCACCTAGATTCATTCACAATTTTTTTATTATACTGCGACATGCCCTTCAAGACGCACTTGGTGCTTGAAGGGTGCCAGACGCCTTTGATTCAAATTTTAGTTATGTGATGTGCCTTTCAAGACGCACTACATGATCCAATGGTGCCACTATCCTTTGATTGGTTTTGGTAGTTGTCCAACCCTTGGAGTCAATAATCCATTTAGGTGACCTTCTGAGATACTACGAGCCTCTAAGGAATAATAACCCTACCTTATTGCGTGCCCTTTATAATATTCATGAGCGACTGTCTCAGTCTGCCCTCATGGCATCATGGATCTCTCGAACTAGGTAATCGTTAACCTACAATTCGAGCCATGGTGTGAGTGCTACTAGGTTGTGACAGGGCTGCTGCCACACCTCTCCCTCAATATGTATTTGTTGTGCATAGCCCCTTTACTCCTTATCTGATTCTGATTAGCAAGCAATTGTCAACCTGCATCCATCAACGAAACACTTTCAATGATCAATAAACAACATCATAATATACCCAATCATATGTTACATATGCATAAATAAAAATATCCAAATCAATATAGTCCACTCCCTGAATTGATCCAGAGTCCAAGGAGGTCCATTGATTCCATTGGCATCCTCAATCTGTCAAGTGTCCTTCACACTCATTGGAAACTCGTCAATATCATATGTCAATACATAGATATCAAATAACATAACATCATAATCCATCAACATCATCATATGAATCCATAAGTGACAGACAACCATATACTACAACTAGATCACTTGCACACAAGTGTCTTCAAATGATAAGTCAATAACATGTGCTCTCTAGAGAGGGATGTTATAGTAATGCACACATCACATTTAAAGATAAATTCATGGAAGATTACATACTATATATGATATTTGGTTGTACTTCACATGACTCTTCACTAACAAATAATTTTGGTCTACTACTCCTTGGTCCTTTTGAAACAAGGACAAATACTACAAGGAAGGATTTTATTATTTTATTTGGAAGAGGTAACGCTGGATTAAGTAGTTATTTTCTTATCGGAAATTTATAGTCAACCAACTTCCCGACAAATTTTTTTTTTGAAAGGATTCTAGTTAAATTCACCCAACTTCATGACCTAATTTTCACCAATTTAGGTAGCATAGTAAAAGTTTGAATGAATTGAAAAATAGAGCCAAAATTAAAAACAAGGACCTAGAAAATCTATGGGATGTTTGGGCTCTTTCTTTCTTTAATAGAGTTTAGAAGGATCCTTCCTGCGGTTCAACCTCCCTTGAAAAAATAAATTATATGAGTTATCTACTGAAGAGATTCCTTGTACCCATAGAATTTCACAAATTGATATACAAAGTTCAAGAAGTTGAGTTTACTTAGAGAATGTGCATGTTGGCTAGGAGCCTAGGCCACTATGCACTACATATCATTATATCTATTAAATGCAGATTGATATCTATAAATAGGCCATATTATAATCAAGAAATTATATCTAGATCAATTTGATGCTCCAATAGATTCTTAAAAAGAAGCTTAGTATCTATGAATAGGTCGCTAGAATGATTCCATGCCAACAATAATCACTTCGTGTATCAACTATTCTTTCCTTTAAATATTTTCAACTTTGTTTCTTCCTTCCAACCTCCAATAATTGTATACATGGGGAGGCTCACCACACCTTAGTCGAGTATTCATGTAAAGTGGAAAAATAGAGATAAAATTGTTTAGATCATGGGCTTAACCTCTCTAAATAGTACAAGGATATGAAAAGCATTTATTTTTGTTATGCTGAAATGAGGTTGAACAATTGAGGTTTCCCTTTTCATTTTGATATATTCCACTTTAGTTGCAAAAGTTTTAAATAGAATAAGTTGGGTGCAATTCCTAGAAAATGTAGAACCTAGCCCCTAACTTAAAGGAAGTCCAAAATAGGTTCAATCTATGTGCAACCACTTGCATAAAAAATAGGACAATTTGAAATAATAATTTGTGTGATGGAATGATAAAAAAGAAAATGCCAGGGGTTGTAAGTAGGTTTTCACTAAATTAGCATACATATCATACCTTTCTCAATCCATTGAGAGAAAAAAAATGATGCTATTACACATACAAACCTGAATTGACTAGCCAAAACCACACCTTCCACCTTATTGCAATTTGAGGTTTTACCATGTGGGCATATTCGTCACATGCTTACTAATTTTTCATCTAAATATATATAATTGGTATATGTCACCTTACTCAACTCACCCTTTGAATATGCATATAAACAATGAATGCATCTCTCACTCAATGATCAATGTAGCTAGTCTAGACATTGTCCTTGATCAATGTACATTGGTGATATTTTATCAAGGTGGAAGAATGAACTATGAACTATGGAGACTTACAACATGGAAAATATTTCCTCAAACTAAATAAAAACCCATTGGGTTCACCTCTAATTCAGTTTGTTTGACATTTGTAGTATAAACAACCAATTGAGCGAGCAATTTCCACACAACCATAGGTATTTCACTATGAACACCACTCCCTAGCTAGGATATGATACCACCATGGAAAACTAGCACAACACATAATATGAATTTCAAATCAGGACAAGTCCAACGAAGAGATTTTTACTACTGAGTTTATTCAATACATATCAACTCTCAGGAACCCACATTACCGACCCCACAAAACACATGGAATAGATTCTTCTCTATTGTAAATTACTTCACGAAATACTCCCTTTAGTGCTATTCAATGCGTGCATAGAAAGTTTAAATATGATATCTCAATATTTTGCAAAATCCCCTTGGTTTCTTGGTACATTTTCTAAGACTAAAATCTTCCTTTCAAGGTTGGTATGTTATCCCATGGACTTGGCTCTCTTTTTCTCCTCTCTTTTATTAAACTCTTCTTCTACCCATTTTTCCCATAGCCTCTTCCTTTTCATTACAATTTTTTTCATGCATGCACCATGACAAGAGAATTCTAATTCAACTTCCTTCATAGTTCTAACAATGTAGGGTAGACAACTTGCTAGTTTTTCGGAAATGATGGCTTAGACTGAGGAATTTGTTTTCCCCACTCCTCTTAACCTATTTTTTAATGGAAACTTATATTGACCAATCGATAAAGTTTCAAGTTAATATAATATAGATGTGTTTATCCATAAATACCCTTAAAATCCCTCACATTTCCCTCTTGTGGTATTGTAGCCCCTATAGATGTTGAAGTTTAACTGAAATTGGTTGTTTTTTTTATTAGCTATAGAAGTAAAATACTTACCATATTTAAGAGGTCAAATTAGGATATTGCATCCCCCCTTTGAATAACACCATCCTAGATGTTTTATTATTGTAGCAATGTTTATGTCTTCATTCTCCAGTTGTACTTGCAATGTCATTCTCTTCATTGTCTTGGTACATATTCGATATTTTAGTATCAACATATCCCTACAATAGTCATGAAAGTAAACATAGATATCATACCCATTTATATGCATTAAATATTTTATTGATATGAATTGAATATAAGAATTTGATTTCACAAATGAAATGTAAATAACTCAAAATATAATATGCAATGGATATAACTTAGCTCACTTCCCTGTTGTGGTATCGTACCTGCTATAGAAACTCAAGCTTAGTCGAACTAGGTTATTTTTTTATTAACTGCAGGAATAAAATACTTACCATATTCAAGAGGTCAAATTAGGATATTGCATCGCCGCTTGGAATAACATCATCCTAGATATTCTATTATTGTATGAATGCTTATGTCTTGATTCTTTAGTTTTACTTGCAATGTCATTCTCTTCATTGTCTTGGTAAATATTAAATCTTTTATCATTTCAACATATCCCTACAATATTAATGAAAGTAAACATACATATGATACACATTTATATGCATTAAATATTTCATTTATATGAATCCAATAAAAGAATTTTTTTTCACAAATGAAACATAAATAACTCAAAGTATAAAATGCATAGAACTTAGTTCACTATTTTATTGGAGACACCCAATGCACTCATAATCTTAGGTATCATATCATTCATTCAAGCCTTATCTTCCTTCTCAGACACACCCAATGCACTTATAATCCTAGGTAACATGTTATTCATAAAATCCTTCTCTTCCTTTCATTCATTAACCATCGAGGATCAAGAGTCCCCTTTTCTATTACATAGTCCCTCGACTAATCCACGCTCTTCCAATGCTTCCTAGCAATGGAAGAGTACTTAGACTCATAGAGTCTTATGTCCAAATAATCCCTTGTCTTGATCTAATATAGGATAGTACATCTCAACAATGATCATGGCATATCATAGGAATCTAGTGTCACAATAATATTGTCTTGTTCTTAATTTCTAGTTCAATAGCTATCATTTGTCCTTTCTATATAGATGCATCATCTCACGTATATCATATACATACAATTACACTCATATATTATCATAGTAATTTAAATCAAAAATATTTTGAATCTGTTTCACATAGACATCAAATTCCACTTATTAATTTCAAATATGCTTTCATATAGAAAGTTATATTTCCTTAGTTTGATATTATTATCATAATGTTTGGCTATAGCATGTGGTAGACCATAGCTTTCATTATAGAGTTTCACTCATCACCATATTGAAGACCATCCTACCTGCAATTTGAACTTTCAATCAACCAAACAATTTCAGGTATTCAAGTATATAATCTTTTCATTGTAGCACATAACATACAAATTTTATGAATGCATTGTAAATATTCTAACCATATTTGTATACCATGTGTGTATTCCTCTTTCATATCCTGCCAATACCAATGACACATGCATTTAACCATAAATACACAATTTAAATATATAAAATATGTTTGAAGGAGTCCTTATCCAATTCTTTTAAATTACATGTTGTTATTTATTTTCATACCTACATGGTTTCCATTAGCATATCTTGATGTTACATGATCAATTAATATCTTATGAATTCTCACATGATCCCTTCATCAACCATATCAACAAGAATCCTCTTGTCTTTATCCTTTGCACATGATTGTCTACCATAGGCAACTATATCATCAACATCTTCAACCTTTCCATTCCTACGAATAGAAGATTAAACATTAATTATAAAAGGATTCCCCAATAGAAGTGGTCCACTTTCATAATTGTTTTCCAGTAGCACAATTGTATTATCTAACTTCAACTAAGCAATGCTTCAAAGTTATTCATGCCCTATGTAAGAATCACTTCTAACAAAAAGATCTAATTGAAGAATCTTTTTCAACCAACCATGCCTATACTCTAACCTACTATATTTTTTATGTTCTTATGCATATGTCAATTCATCTATATGGGCACAAAACTAACATTGTTTCAACAAGGGTTATTTGCTTATGAAAGAACTTTAAGTATTTTGTTGAAGAAGATGAAAGTTGGATGTTGGGGCTTGTAATGAGAGCTATGAGGTGGATGTTTTTCTATGTTACGAATTTCATCATAGCTTGCTTCATTTTCTCTGTATATAGCTCATAGAGATCTTCTCACCCATTATCCATGCAATGATAATTGTTTACACTCCAATCTAATGAAATGGAAGGTTTCTTTCTTCCATTAAGTAAGGTCTTATTAGAGGCATCTAGTATTTTTAAATTCCAAAGAACTAAGTACATAATAGATGAAAAATCCATATCGAAGAATAAATCATCCAGAGAGAGGCCACATTTTAGAAGTCTTGAATTTGGATTTCTTAAAGGTGGATCCAAAAAAGGTTTTAGCTTTACATAAGAAAAATGGTTTTGTAGTAAACATTGGTTGAGAAAACCCTGCAGACATGTTAAGTTTCCCAATTTTATCCTCCCAACTGACCACCCTTATGCTTTTTCAACAATCCATAGCACATGATGGATATGCTACTTCTATAATGTTGCTAGTATTTATTGACACTAATGTAACACCTTGAAACAAGCGTTGGATATTTTTCCTGAGAAAAAATTGATGAGAAACTATGGATGGAGATATTCCAGAGGGAACCATCCTCTAATATGTTGTATAAACTTGCAAGGCCAATAGATTATCATTAACAACTGCCCCCCAACTACAACACTACCACCTTTGATAAATGAGGGATGATTCTACTTTTGTCATTTAATCCTAAAGAACCCCATAATAGTTCATTAATAATGTTGGTATAGTCTTGTTTCTTCAATTCAGTTGGCATACTCTTAATAAACCCTCGATTGGGAACGTCTCCACTTTTTCCTTTTAAATTCTAGAGTTTAGAGTTTTATAACATCCCAATATCTAAACAATTTAATACTGTGTACGAGTTTTAATATCTAAACATTTATGTGAACTTAAATGTGGGCATTGCTACACCGTAATGGAAATATTATCATCTCTTCTTCTTTAAGGATATACATATTCATTCTTCTTGATATGGTAAGCTTATATTCTTCAAACTAGAAAATATTCTAATTAGGAGAAGAAACTTCCCTAGTTATCAACATTTTGATTAATTTATGTATATGTCAATTATTTCAAGAAAACAGATTTAATTTTCAATTCCTAATATACAGAATTGATAAAAAAAAAATACTATACCTCTCTAATTCACCATATGCAATTTGTTAGAACTAAGTTGATCATAGATGAAAGTTGTATAGTTTCTTAAATTTCAATGACTTACATAATGACTTACATTGTGCACATATGAACTCAACAAATATCCATTTCAAATTTTACTTGTTTTCATAAAATCTTACCTAGCTTGTTTCCAAAGTATCAATCAACTAGTATTACATAGATCCAGATTTAATTTTTTGGTATAAATTAGCAGTTAAGTCTTCTGCATCCTCAATTCCTTACATATAGGAAAATTAATTATTTCACTTAATCCCCGAGAATTTCATAGTTGAAAGGGTATACTTGCATGTTACATGAAACATGGAAGACCGATGAGTGACTTCACATTGCCTGCTCAAAATGAAAATACAAAATTGAATCACTCCTAAGTTGCCAAAAAGATTAGTGGTATATTTTTAATTTCGCCCACGAGAAAAATGCACACCATATAAACAATAGCCCTGATTTGGACAAAACAATAGCCCTGATTTGGACAACTTGTATCAAATGCCAAATCACAGGGATTAGACTCTATACAACAATTATTCAAAGGAAAATCATAACTAAAATAAAATTGAACCTACACCACCATGTTTGTAAGAATAGAGTATGCGTAATAAACAAGTGTTTTTTAATCCCAGTAAAATTGTAGAGAAAAGTTATTTGTTAAGCTCTTTGAGCTTAGACGTTTATTACTAAGAAATTTTCCAGGTCATGTTGTATAAAGGGTTGGAATTTAGATTATTTTTTTATTTTTCGGTATTTAAATATTGAAGAATTAATTTCTTATTAAGACTTCTAAAATTGTAGAGAAAAGTTATTTGTTAAGCTCTTTGAGCTTAGACGTTTATTACTAAGAAATTTTCCAAGTCATGTTGTATAAAGGGTTGGAATTTAGATTATTGTTTTATTTTTGGATATTTAAATATTGAAGAATTAATTTCTTATTAAGACTTCATTGTTGAAGGGAACAAATTTAAACACGACTTTCTCAAGAAACCCATTCTTTAAAAAGATGGTCAACATTTTGTGTGAGTATAACTGACTAAAGCAATGAAAAAATTGTAGGAGTTGCAGAGGCTATATTTAATATAAGAAAACATGCTCATGCTAGTTTAAATAAGTTCCAAACAAGATTGAAAAAGTGTACATTTCGAAGAATATAAGAATTATATATTAAATTATAATAAGTGGGTTATAATTTATTTGAGTTAGATTTGTATGAATATTTATGAGAATTTTAATATAAATAAAAAACACAAGAATATTTATCATAATTATTATACAAATAAAATTCATAATATTTAGAAAATTTATAAATAGGTTATTTAGTTAACTTATTTCAATTAGTTTTACATAATTATTTATGAGAATTTTTGTGTAAATAAAAATCATAATAATTAAAAATATATATTATATTAAAATTAGCTATATATATTTCATCAAAATTGAGAAACATCAAAATTGAAAAAAAATGAATTATTTATTTTACTCAAAATTTACATGTCATTCTAATTACTTCGACAAATATTTAAATACCAAT
>JZKD02S0410080.1:15050-28852 GCA_000966675.3 Picea glauca | reverse complement strand
GTGAGACATAAGGTAATGCAAGTGAATGTTGTATATCCATATTTACAGATAAGGTGTGGAAGGTCACCAAAGGATTACTGGTGATAGAAAAAGGAGAGAAGGTAGGTAAATTATATTTATGTACTGATAATACTAACTATTCTATCTCTTTAGCCTATATAGGAGTGGATATGACACTATGGAATCATAGGCTTGGACACATGAGTGAGAAGGGTATGAAAATACTTCACAAAAGAATTTTCTTTCCAGATCTTAAACAAATTTATTTGGATTTTTGTAAGCATTGTGTTTATGGAAAACATAAGAGAGTCATATTTCTCAGATTCAGAAAATAAAATAAGAGTGAAAGGTTAGAGCTTCTGCATACATATATATGGGGACCAACTCATGTATCATCTCATGGTGGCTCTCATTATTATGTTACTTTTATTGATTATGCAACTAGAAAAACTTGATTTTATTGCATACTTTTGAGAAATGGAAATATTTGGTTGAGAATGAGATAGGAAATTTTTTAAGTGTCTCAGATTAGACAATGGAGGTGAATATTGCAACACAGAGTCTGATGATTATTTTTCATACCATGGGATTTGTAGAGAGAATATAGTTGCAGGAAAACCACAAGGAAATTGTGTGTCAGAAAGGATGAATAGGATAATCATGGAGTGTGCAAGGAGTATGAGATTGCATGCTGGTTTTCCCTTACAGTTATGTGCAGATGTTGTAGATATTGTTGTTTACTTAATAAGTAGAGGACATTCAAGCTCTTTGGATGGTGGAACTCAAGAGGAGACATGGACATGTAAAAGGTAAACTATTTTTTTCTAAAGACTTTCAGTTGTGAAACATTTGTTCATATTGATAAAGAAAATAGAACAAAGATTGAGGGAAAATCCAAGAAGTGTACCTTTACTAGATATAGTGTTATTTTGGTTATTACTTATGTGATTATGAAAATCACAAAATCATTACGATTATAGATGTCATATTCAATGCGAAGGTCATGTACAAAGATCAGTTGTAGGGAAAGAAACAGGAAAAAGAAAAACCAAAATAATTAGTGCTTGTTGAGATCACTGAAAAATAAATTCCAAAGCTACCAGAAAATCAAAATGTACAACAGTAGGAGCAATAGGTACCTCAAACTCCTACAAGTGTTGTTAGAAGATCTACCAAGTTAAGTAGACCCCCTAAATGATACTATCCTTCATTGTATTATTTATTTTTGATTGACTCTAGTGAACCAAAATTTTATGAAGAGGCAATGTAGGTAGACACTAAAAGGAAGTGGGAGCAAGGCATGAAAGAGGAAATGGATTCCCTGGAAAATAAATAGACTTGGGATTTGGTTCAGTTTCCTGCAGGAAAAAGAGCATTGTAGAATAAATGGGTTTACAAGTTGAAGGAAGAAGATGGAGGAAAAAAGCGCTACAAGGCTAGACTTGTTATAAAGGGGTTTGCACAAAATAAAGGTATAGAGTTTGATGAAATATTTTCTCCTGATGTTAAAATGACTTCAATTAGGACTATTTTAAGTGGTTTGGAAGTAGAAGATTTTCATCTTGAATAGTTAGATGTAAAAACATCTTTTCTTCATGGGGGTTTGGAGGAGCAGATTTATATGAAACAAACACAGGGTTATGAGGTTAAAGGGAAGGAAACTTTGGTATGTAGGTATTTGAAGTTTGACAGGTTTATGAAAGAAAAAGGCTATAGTAGATGTCATTCTACCGGGTGCAAGCCCCAAAAATGATGATTGATGCTATGTAATTCAATTTCGTTGGCTTCAATCCCGCTTCTTCACCCCTGTGAGCATCACCAGATGCAATGAGTGCTAATTGGACTCTTCAAATCATGAGAATTATTGGTCAGTAGGGACTAATACTCATGGATATGGGTCATAGATTAATGAATTACTCTATGCAGTTAATCCCAAAAATGATATCTAATATGTTGCACTGCGGAAGCCCCTCTATGCTTAAATAATAAGAGTTAAGGGAGCTCTAAATGGATAGTTCATAAGGCACCATACTTGCTAAGGTTTTCCAAATGGGGTAGCAAGCTAAGTGGGCTTGATTGTGGGGAAAAATCCACAGTTAAGCACGCTTGAGCCAGAGGCATCTTGGGATGGGTGACCACCTAGGAAGTCCTGGTTAAAGGGTGCAAGCCCCAGAAGTGATGATTGATGCTATGTGATTCATTTTCGTTGGTTTCAATCCCGCTTCTTCACCCGTGTGAGCCATCACCCGATGCAATGAGTTCTAACTTGACTATTCAAATCATGATAATTATTGGTCAGTTGTGACTAATACTCATGGATATGGGTCATAGATTAATGACTTACTCTACATAGTTAATCCCAGAAATGATATCTAATATGTTGCACTATGGAAGCCCCTCTATGCTTAAATAATAAGAGTTAAGGGAGCTCTAAATCGATAGTTCATAAGGCACAATACTTTCTAAGGTTTTGCAAATGGGGTAGCAAGCTAAGTGGGCTTGATTGTGGGAAAAACTCCACAGTTAAGCGCACTTGAGCCAAAGGTGTCTTGGGATGCGTGAACACCTAGGAATTCTTGGTTACCAGGTGCAAGCCCCGAAAGTGATGATTGATGCTATACGATTCATTTTCGTTGGTTTCAATCTCACTTCTTCACCTCTGTGAGCATTACCAGATGTAATGAGTGTTAACTGGACTATTCAAAAATCATAAGAATTATTGGTCAGTTGCGACTAATACTCATGGATATGGGTCATAGATTAATGACTTACTCTACGCAGTTAATAACAAAAATGATATTTAATATATTGCACTGTAGAAGCCCCTCTATGCTTAAATCATAAGAGTTAAGGGAGCTCTAAATTGATAGTTCATAAGGCACAATACTTGATAAGGTTTTGCAAATGAGGTAGAAAGTTAAGTGGGATTGATTGTGGGGAAAACTACACATTTAAGCATGCTTGAGTCAAAGGCATCTTGGTATGGGTGTCCACCTGGGAAGTCCTGGTTACCGGGTGCAAGCCCTGAAAGTGATGATTGATGCTATGAGATTCATTTTTGTTGGTTTCAATCTCGCTTCTTCACTCTTGTTAGCATCACTCGATGCAATGAGTGCTAATTGGACTATTCAAATCATGATAATTATTGGTCAGTTGCGACTAATACTCATGGATATGGGTCATAGATTAATGAAGGAAGCCCCTCTATGCTTAAATAATAAGAGTTAAGGGAGCCCTAAATGGATAGTTCATAAGGCACAATACTTGCTAAGGTTTTGAAAATGAAGTAGAAAGTTAAGTGGGCTTGATTGTGGGGAAAAATCCATATTTAAGCATGCTTGAGCCAGAGGCGTTTTGGGATGGATGACCACCTGGGAAGTCCTAGTTACTGGGTGCAAGCCCTGGAAGTGAGGATTGATGCTATGCGCTTCATTTTCATTGGTTTCAATCCCACTTCTTCACCCCTGTGAGCATCACCCTATGCAATGAGTGCTAACTGGACTATTCAAATCATGAGAATTATTAGTCAGTTGCAACTAATACTCATGGATATGGGTCATAGATTAATGACTTACACTACGCAGTTAATCCCAAAAATGATATCTAATATGTTGCACTGTGGAAGACCCTCTATGCTTAAATAATAAGATTTATGGGAGCTCTAAATGGATAGTTCATAAGGAAAAATACTTGCTAAGGTTTTTCAAATGGGGTAGCAAGCTAAGTGGGCTTGATTGTGGGGAAAAATCCACAGTTAAGCGCGCTTGAGCCAGAGGTGTCTTCGGATCGGTGACCACCTGGGAAGTCCTAATTACCGGGTGAAAGCCCCAAAAGTGATGATTGATGCTATGTGATTCATTTTTCGTTGTTTCAATACCACTTCTTCACCCCCGTGAGCATCACCCGATGTAATGACTGCTAACTGGACTATTCAAATCATGAGAATTATTGGTCATTTGTGACTAATACTCATGGATATTTGTCATAGATTAATGACTTACTCTATGCAGTTAATCCAAAAAATGATATCTAATATGTTACACTACAGAAGCCCCTCTATGCTTAAATAATAAGAGTTAAGGGAGCTCTAAATGGATAGTTCATAAGGCACAATACTTGCTAAGGTTTTGCAAATGGGGTAGCAAGCTAAGTGGGCATGATTGTGGGGAAAACTCCACAGTTAAGCGTACTTGAGCCAGAGGCATCTTGGGATGGGTGACCACCTGGGAAGTCCTGGTTACCAGGAGCAAGCCCCGGAGGTGATGATTGATGCTATCTGATTCATTTTCGTTTGTTTCAATCCTGCTTCTTCACCCCTGTGAGCATATCCTAATGCAATGAGTGCTAACTAGACTATTCAAATCATGAAAATTATTGGTCAGTTGGGACTAATACTCATGGATATGGGTCATAGATTAATGACTTACTCTATGCAGTTAATCCCAGAAATGATATCTAATATGTTGCACTGCGGAAGCCCCTCTATTCTTAAATAATAAGAGTTAAGGGAGCTCTAAATGGATAGTTCATAAGGCACAATACTTTCTAAGGTTTTGCAAATGGGGAAGCAAGATAAGAGGGATTTATTGTGGGGAAAACTCGACAGTTAAGGGTGCTTGAGCTAGAGGCCACTTGGGAATTCCTGGTTACCGGGTGCAAGCCACGAAAGTGATGATTGATGATATACGATTCATTTTCGTTGGTTTCAATCCCACTTCTTCACCCTTGTGAGCATCACCCGATGCAATGAGTGCTAACTAGAGTATTCAAATCATGAAAATTATTGGTCAGTTGGGACTAATACTCATGGATATGGGTCATAGATTAATGACTTACTCTACACAGTTAATCCCCAAAATGATATATAATATGTTGCACTATGGAAGCCCCTCTATGCTTAAATAATAAGAGTTAAGGGAGCTCTAAGTGGATAGTTCATACGGCANTTGCGCACCAAGTTGGGTATCAAAGACTCTGAGCGACATTTGGTTCTGAAATACCGTGGGGCTCTACACAGATACATCCAGACTGAAATGAATTTTCTGGACATATCATCACTCGATACTTCTTATCGATATGTTGTTAAAATTGAGCAGAAATTTAAGCACCAGAACAAACAGGATTTTGCATGTGTAAATCCACAACAACCAAAGTATGACAAAGACAACCCTAACAAATAGTCTCTCGAAAACTAGTCCAAGACACAGGAAAAGAAGGGTCAGGGGAAGACAAATAAGGACACCGAAAAATGGGGCGATTCCCACAAAATCCCCTAGCACAACCCTGATGAATGTCGCTCAAAAAAGTCATTAGTGGCCGAGACCAAAGACAAGGAGCCAAACCCTGATTCAGAATCTGATTCTGAAAATACTGGTAAAGGACAAATCATTGACGCAGACACCACTGCTATTGTCGCAACTGCAACAGTTCAACCAGAAGAACCAATAGATCTCGAAGAGGGGGAGTGCCTTTTTCATTCATAAATGTGGGTGAAGGGGACCCCAATGCATTTTATTGTTGATAGTGGAAGCCAAAAGAACCTCATCTCAGTAGAGGTCGTCAAACAGTTGGGATTGTCGACAACACCACACTTGCAGCCATAAAACATCTGGTGGCTTTGCCAAGGACGAGATCTCTCTGTCAGCCAACAATGTCGATTGTCATACAACATCCATCCCTTCAAGTACAAGGTATTATGTGATGTTTCCCCACTGGATTTCTATGATGTTCTCTTGGTCCAGCCATATATGTGGAAGCACCATGTTGTTTATGAGTCTCGACCTCGTAGTGTCATTGTTACTTTGGGGGGTCATCTCTATAGAATATCAGAGGTATTTTCGACTATTGTTCCACATAAAAAGTGTCGCAAGGTAGTATCTCATACTGCAAAATTTAGCTTTTTCACAATCTGTTCAAAAGGAGAACATAAGGACACTAGAACCACTACAACCTCGCCCCAAGCACCTTCTATCCAACAGAAGCAGGTCGAAAAGGCTGTAGCAAAGAACAAATATTCCTTTTGCACACCATCCTCTCATGTATATCGACTTGTTGAACAACTTCAGCCTGAACAGGTTCTTGACATACTTCCATAAACTAAGCAGCGCGATGTCTCTAGCAATACAAGCAGCTCACCAAGATGCAAATATAGAAAATGCTTTTCCCTCTCCCTTGGGAAATCAACGCAATGGATACCATTGCTTCCTAAGGAGGGAGGATTCATCCAGGTGGATATTAGTGGCCACCCATCTTTTCCAACTGGATCAAAACAGTTTTCTGGCCATTTTGGCAGTTTACTATGTTTAGCAGGTTTTAACTTCCAGGGCCATTTTGAGGGCCTAAATGAAGGTTTTTCATGATCAAGGTTCTCAATGATAGATAAATACATAACTGAGCCCCCAAAATGAATCTCCTCGATGATACCTATCTAACAAGCTATCATACACCTAAAATGGAGATTGTATGCAAAAGTTACGACCCCGGGAACTTGATGTACTAACTTACCCAAATGGGGCCCACATGACTTTTGGCTCTTCATATCCTAGGGTTAGGTTTTTGGATGTATAGGGTTTTTGGCATTCCTATTTATTGTAAAAAGGCCTTCAAAGCCTCATTTTAATCATCTTCTTTTGAATGCGAGTAGCCGTCACATCTCTTCTCATAGATAAGTTGCCACCATTCTAGCGAGTCTTTCACTCTGTATTTTTATAGTCTATGTACATTTCTTTCATTAATAGAAATTGTGTATTACTATATATCTGTGTTTATGGTTTCATCTCTGATATATTTATGTTATATTATTGAATATATATGATATCTCTATGCATTTCTTTATTATATCTTCGATCTCATTTCATGCCAAAAATAATCGGGATCAAAGAAGGATCATATTCCAACAGATACAAAATCGGTGGAGTTTTTGAGATCGATCTCCAAGTGGGAGATTGTTGGTTGTGGAGCCTAATTATCTTCCTGATTCAGATTTTTTTAGTTTTCAGTCGTGTTTATACCCCATGAAGACTTCTCACCCTAGAATATTGTACACCCTGCCATGCAGGGGAGTTGTAGGGGGGCTTGCCCCCCCTGTGGGGTCCGGGGAAAAGTGGGCCCCCAGCGGGGGTTTGGGGGAAAATACCACAAAGGAAAAAATTTCCTTGTAAATTTATATGGTAATTTCATAGTAAATGTGGACCATTCATTATAAGGTCGCAAATATGATGGTAGAAGTTATGTTAGGGTTTTTTTCCCTAGAAGGAAACCCTCTTTTATGAGGGAAATGCATTGTGGCTATGTATCATTGTGAATATTTTACTCTCAAGGAGGAGACTGTGAGAGAAAGAAGAGGAAGTTACAACATGTATGTTGTAGGTTGTATCCCTTCATTTTATGGATAATAAAAATCAAGGACCTGACAATTTCTTTGGTGGACATAGCCCACACTAGGTGAACCATGTATATCTGTGTCTCTATTGTATTGTGTATCTTCTGTTTTTTATTTCCTCATTTCGTTTTATTGCTCCATGATCCTATTTTTATAACATTATTGGGGATTCTTACAAATAAGATAAAATCATAAATGAAAAACCTAGGGATTACAAATGATGAGGCATAAATAAAAAATGAAACTACTTTAGGAAAATGGTTACATATTGGTTAACTTTGGTTAGAAATAATCAATTATGGACTCTTATCAACACTCCCTATCTCAATTCTTCCAATGAATGTCATTTATTGAAACATCAGAGGTATCAATGGTAAAATCAACCAATGTATTTTCTGAAACAAGGTATGCATAGAATGCCCAGATATTTTAATGTTATAGGAAACAAAACATATCAATGAAAATGAAACATCCATCCTCAATAATGTATGAATCCATGTAAAAACTATATCCATTTATGTTAGAGGGGAAGCAGGTAGCATTTTAATTCTTTTAACCTAGAAACCATCATTTTGGATAATTTCTTTGCAATAGATAGAAGCCTCTTAGCTTAGTTTCAACTAATTGGATCCTATGAAACTCGTTTGGTTACAAAAGTCTATGGACCCCAAACTATGGCTCAAAAATATACATTTCTAAAAAACCTAAGATAAGTGGCAAGGTTTATTGCATACTAACACTAGATATTGGTGGTGACTTCAACTTAATCTCTTCCTTACAAGAAAATCAAGGTTGGATTTGAAACTAGAGACAAACATTGATGCATGTATCTCCTTCATTCAATATCATAAGATGATATTCATGGATACCTCTAATTTCCTTTATACATTGCATAATCATAGAGGAAGTTCCCATACGATCACTTTCTCGTTAGATCGGTTTTTGATTTATGAGTCACCTTTTCTCCCAAATCATGTTCAACATTCTTCCTTCTGTGGGATCTGATGAATAACCCATATGCCTCTCCCTAGACAATATGGGATCCCCGATTAAGATGATTTTTTTTTTTAAATTTTATCTCTCTCATATAGATTTCAAGAGAACATATCAAAATAGTGGCATGAAGCAACAACTTATAAGGGCACACTCATGTATCGATTCTAGGAAAGGTTAAAAAATCTCAAAAAAAATATTATCTCCTATAAAAAAATATGTTTTTGGAAACATTTTTCAACCCCCAAAACCATGAAGTGACATATGGATGACATGTAGAAACATATCATCACCTCAGGTCGAAATTATACCTTTGCGAAGAAGGAGAAATATAACTCCCAACTCAAGGAGCGCGACAATCAAGAGGAGGTCCTCTAGTGAAAGAAATTCAAAATTCAATGGATAAAAGAGGGGGAGTGCAACTGCAATTTTTTTCATTACTCCATGATTGAGAGGTGCCACTCTAATCACATTACACAACTTAAGTACTCTCAATGTACTATTCTCTCTTTGCATCAAGATACTTAATAGGAACTTTTCTCATCATTTAGTTATCTTCTGTTGGAGTAGCATCCTGACAAATCAGTTTCCATTCAATCCATCACCAAGAATATTCCTTTCCTAGTTTCAGATGACAAAAATTCTACACTCAGTTTCCCTGTTTCAATTTCTATGGTTATAGCCACAATAATGGACATGCACCTCAATAAGGTGCGTGGCCCTGATGGCTCCACCATGTATTTTTCCTATCACTATTGGTCCATTTTTAAAGAGGATTTATAGGCCTTGGTGGATGACTCACAATGTATCTTCTAGGTTCTTCCTACTATAAATTACACCTTTCTCATCCTAATTCCCACAAAAGATAAGTCCATGGAAACTATCCAATTCTCAACCATTTCTCTTTTCAATATGATCTATAAAATCATTACCAATGTTATCTCCTCTCTCTTAAAACCCATCATACATCTAATTATAAGCCCCAAGTTGTAACATCCCCGGCCACCCATGCCGAGCCATTCTACTCTAGAGTACGCTTTTGTTCTCTCTGTTGAACATACTATAACATACCCAACATCCAACTAGGTTATGACACATAAATTTTTCGAATTGCATGAAATTAAAATATATACACACAGAACTCTAGCGAAAATTTATATATAAAACCTAAACAGACAAATACATACTGTAAATACATAGATTCATATGGAAATGATAGTAAACATATACATGCAGCGTATGTAGGCAATACCCATAAATATAAACACAGTTATAAACCATACACAAGATAAATTCATAAAAATAAACACGTAAATAATAATGCATCATGTAAAATTATCACAGAGTTGACACTTATCTTGGTAAGAATATCACCAAATGTGTGCAAACCTTCCACGAACCTCCTAGCCTTAGACCACAATGCTCATCACTCTCAGCAGTGGGTCCCCCCGAGCTGGGACTAAAATCCACCCGGGTAAAGGGTTCCTAACCAGGCTAATGGATCATGGACAACAAGAAAGACTATGTCACAGGTTCCCACTCAAACTAACAACCTACACTCCCTCATTCCCCACATGCCTGTCCCACTCCAGGAAGTGTTCCCCTTCTCTTCCCAACATTCCTTTGGTCGCCCCACCTCCTTTATGGGCTTCAACAATAGGCTAGAAAGAAAGTTTGAGAGCCCTGTAGCTGCAGTTTAGCACCTTCAGGAAATCAATTCCCAACAATTCTCTTGCCCAGAGAGGAATTGCTCACGGGATGAAAACCTGCCTCTTCAATATCCCATGGGCCTGACAACCCGCTTCTTCATTCAACCTCCCAAGCTAACCAGCTACAGAAAACAATATGGCTATGGATACAGGTTCAGGTACAATGATAGGAAAGTATGGAGGATAGTTGACTCCCTAAGTGAAAGATACTGGTATGGTTGAATGGATGACTATGATGGAAGGAATGACGAAAAATGAACTAAGTCTAAACAATATGTATGCATTTCCCCAACTTGACACTTTCCATGTTGGGAGCTACTTTGGCCCACTTGTCCCCAATTTTGGAACTTTAGATAAAATAATTATCCATACTTTATATTTAATAAATATTAATATAATATTCCTTTTTAGCTTAAGCTCCCTAGCTTAGCCCTTTTCTTTAACTTTTAGTCCCTCCTTTCCCTTAACTAGTGGAGTTTAGTCCCCCATACTCTTTTATCGTGGTCGGTCTGCACGCAACGATGCATTTTATATTAATGTTGAGACATATACAAAAGTAGGTGCACTAGCCTTTAACATCTAGGCTCTCCAGCCTAATAATCACAAAACTGGCTCACCAGCCTATAAAACACAACATATACACAAAGGCTCCCTGACCTCAAATTCGTGCACACTAAAGTTGTTGTGCGTAGTATCTTGGAATGTGCACACTTCCTCATTTTACTGCACAGTACATGCACGCACTATGCCCATACAAAAATGATATATAACAACTCACCAACTTAAGTACATTTTCATTTACATTACAATTGTGTTCGGCCTAGGGATATTACACAAGTAGTTTGAATAGGTGGAGGGTCATCAAATCTTGGATAACATCACTCTTTCTCATGAGGTGGATCAATCTATAAAATCCACCAAATTTCCAAGCATTCTAATAAAATTGGATTTGTCAAAATCTTTTGATAAAATCAACTAGCAACATATTCATTCTTGCCTTATGTCCTTTGGATTACATATTTATTGGGTAAAATGGATCCTTTCACTGATCTCATCATCCCATTTTTTTTATTTTGATAAATGGCTCTCCCGCCATTCCCTTCAAGCCCTCCTAAAGAATCCAACAGGGTGACCTAGTTTCCCCTTTCATATTTATATTAATGGCCAAAGTTCTTGGTAGAAGTCTCAAAGAATAAATAAATTATCATATCCTTCAATGCCTCAACCTACATGACTCTAGTTCTCCAATCTCCCATGGTGAGTTTGTGGATGATACAATGCTAATGGGTGCTCCTATTGCTAGAGAAGCATGAACCATAAAACAATTTCTTAAAATTTTTATGGAATCCTCTAACATGTCTATAAAACTTCTCAAGTCTCAACTCTTCTTTTTTCAATACACCTATGTGTTAGATCATGTATAATATCCTATGAAAAGCATCAATAAACAATAAATCAAATAAAGGAATAAAACAAAGACAAGAGAGAGACAATTATTTACATGGTAAAACTCCAATGTGGGGAAACATCCATGGAAGTTGGTATTTGATTCCTCAAGAAAACTCTCCAATCTTACAAAGAAAGAGAAAAATCAACCATATAGATGGTCTGGCCTAAGGACCCATAAGGTCCAGGCTAAATATCAATACCATAAACCACTCACAACTCTTTCACACTCTTAAACCACCTCCTTCCCCTCAATTATATATGAGAAAGTGAAAGAGAACAATTCTCGCGATGTGTGTTGGATAAAATATTTTTACAAGATGGACAGTTATTAAAGAATAATTTTACAAAATTCCATAGCCATGAGACCACCAGGAAAAAAATAACATTGTCTAACACTACGACTATCTAGTTTAATGTATCCTACATTCTAGGATCTTCGAGAAGATCCCTCCCATCCAAATATTTATTAGTGGGTTTCCTAGACGCAATAGTCTACAATGCCCCTTGGAAATATCTACTCACTAAATTTTGAAAAAATCCCTCTGGTTCGACCTTTCACACTCTGAACATTGTTGAGCATCTCATTATTTTTAAATCTATTCTCCAAGACATCCCTCTCTACACTTTCTCTACTCTGATCACCCCCAAAATAATTCTAAAATACATCAAAGTTATTCAAATGAACTTCCTTTTGCAAGGAACCAAAGTAGACAACAAATGGGCCTTGGTTTCCTAGGACACCGTATATTTTTCCCAAAAAAAACTTGGGTTGGGCGTTCATGAACTAGAAACTCTTGCTGCAATCCTTAGAGCTAATATATGGTGGATGTGGCTCCCAAAAAAATGTGATCTCTAGAGTAACTTATGGAAATACAAATATTCCAAGGACATTTCCTTTTAGGAACTTGTGAGAATGGATGGAGATCAACCTAGATCCCTCATATGGGATATATCTCAAAAGAAAAAGTATATCATTCAGGAGCATAGATTTTGGGAAAATTGGGATGGAAATACAACCCTTTTCTTGGAAGACTCGTGGCAACAAATACCTAGTATCGAAGACTATCCCACTTACCCAAGTCTTAAATACATCCCTCAAACACACCCTCACATCTATGTCTATCAATATTGGTCCCCTCGGTTAGCTAATCTAGACTCGAGGAAATGAGATTTAAGTATTGATCATATACCCCTCTAAGAAATACTTTGTTTTTCGACCTCGCAACTCACTCTTATCCAACGTCGAATCAAATATTGAAACAAATCAAATAATCTTATATGAGGGGGAAATCCCAATGGATACTTCAACCTCGAAGAATCCTATACCATGGCAACCATACTTGCTCTCCTCCTAGAAAATGATATTTGGGCTCACAGCGATGCAACCTATGGATAAAGGTGGTCATATTTCTTTGGTTAACTGAAATTTTGAACGAGTGATATTAAGTTGTAAAATAAACTAAACACAAATTTCAATATTCTAAATGTTAGAATGCAAATTGATGCATTATGTATTTGTGGTTGATATTCATACCATATTTAATAAGTTTCCTTTAATTTTTGGTTTACAAACATTATTAACATATCATTCTTTTGTATGAAGTTTTATAAGATGGTTTTTATATTTAATTAATGATTGTGATACATCATACTTCAAGGATCTTTTCTAACTTGTGGCTCGACAAAAACACTCTAACAACTTTAAATATACCAGTGTTAATATTTCAAATCATATGGTTGAAATTGATGCATTTTGTATTTGTGGTTAATATTGACGCCATATTTAGTAAGTTCCATTTAATTTGTAGTTTACAAATATTATCAACATAACATTTTTGCTTTGAAGTTTTATAAGATGATTTTTATTTTTAATTAGTAATTATGATTCTGAATTTTATGGTCGAAATTAATTAAATTGATGCATTGTGTATTTGTGGTTAATATTCATGTCATATTTAGTGGATTGCGTTTAATTTGTGGTTTACAAATACTATGCACATAACATTTTTGGTACGAAGTCTTATAAAATGTTTTTTATTTTTAATTAGTGATTATGATTGAGATCGTATTTTAAATACCTTCTCTAACTTGTGAGTCAACTAATATAGTCTGACACAAAACTTTTAATTTTGAAGGCCTCCTCCCTCTTTATGTCTTCTCCCAAGCCAATCGATTGGCTGTTCACCGTACTTCTGTGCCAACTTCTTGTGATGCATTATGGCTTTTGATTCTGACATGGATGGATGATTGGATAAGCGTCTTAGTCAATT
>JZKD02S0410080.1:0-15040 GCA_000966675.3 Picea glauca | reverse complement strand
AATATTTATCATAATTATTATACAAATAAAATTCATAATATTTAGAAACTTTATAAATAGGTTATTTAGTTAACTTATTTCAATTAGTTTTACATAATTATTTATGAGAATTTTTGTGTAAATAAAAATCATAATAATTAAAAATATATATTATATTAAAATTAACTATATATATTTCATCAAAATTGAGAAACATCAAAATTGAAAAAAAATGAATTATTTATTTTACTCAAAATTTACATGTCATTCTAATTACTTCGACAAATATTTAAATACCAATACCTATATACAAATCACAATATCTAAAAAAAAATACATATCACATCACAATTATATATATATATATATATATATATATATATATATATATATATATATATATATATATATATATATATATATATATATATATATATATATACAAATAACTATATACAAAACACAAAATATAAAAAAAATACATATCACATAAAAATTATATATATATATATATATATATATATATATATATATATATATATATATATATATATAAGTTTAAAGAGAGAGGATGGATTATCATTTTGTAAATTTATTTTGTGCTCATGTTGAATTGGAAAAAACCTCTATATATTTTAAATTTTTTTAATGTTTCAATATAAAAGTGAGAATTAGAGAGAAACAATATGCAGTACTTTGAACTTAACATAAATTTTAATTTAAAAAAAAAAATAAAAAATAAAATAAAACAAAACAAAATAACCTCATGTTTATGAGTAGATTATAAGAAAAAAATCAATACAAGATATGGTTATTATAATATTGAGAAACAAAACAAAGTAAGATTATTATAATATTGAAAAAGTGGATTATAAGACAAAACAATGAACACAACACAAAACATGGTTATTATAAAACTGGTTAATGAATTATTATGATATTGAAAAAGTGGATTATAAGATAAAACAATGAACACAAAACAAAACATGGTTATTAGGTTATTATAATATTGAGAAACAAAATAAAGTGAGATTCTTAATGAGTTATTATAATATTGAAAAACATGGTCCTCCACAATTTTTTAGATAAAACACAATTATTTAAATAAAACAAGAAAATAAATATTTTAATTGATTTTGTTGGCTAAAAAATAAATTAGGTTTTCATGTTGGTTGGAACAAGAGGGTTTCCATAGTGTCTGGTGATAAGTTCCCAGGAATATTTCATAATAAAACTGTTTTTTTTTCTGAAAATTTGATATAAATTTATATTCAGAATATGCAGTATTCAAACAAATTTTCAAAAAAATTGTATTTTATATTTAGATTTTTTTTATTTCATTTTAAAACAATTTAAAACTTTGGACTTTTGAAAATGTCACTTAGATTTTTTATTTTGATTTTGGAAGTAACATAAATATTTTTTGTTATGATTTTGAAAGCAACACGATCATCGCTATCAGCCATACTGTTGCTGCAACTTTTTATATCGGGAAGTAACCTCAACCTACTGTGTCCACAATAACCGCAACTTCGTAATGTGTTCACAGTAACCGCAACTTAACCTACTGTGTCCAGGGATAAGTGTTCACGAAGGAGTAACTTAATTTCTAGATGAGACTTAATCCAACAAAAAATTATCTTCCATGGGTTTAAGTGCAATCTAAAACAACTTGAAACCTAAGATTTTTGGTTAACAAAGCAAATCAGACAGAAACAAATGAAAAAAGTTGTTTGATGTGTTTAAATGAATGCAATAATTCAACCCTTCATCCTCTGGAACTGATCAAATGTGGGCATAAATTCCTATTGACGTGCTCAAATGTGTGGGGATAAATTCTTATTTTCAACCCTTCATCCTCCTCTGGAACTGATCAAATGTGGACATAAATTCCTATTGACGTGCTCAAATGTGTGGGGATAAATTCTTATTGACGTGCTCAAATGTGGCCATAATTTTTTATTGGAATTTGGAGGTATGATATAGACCTAGAACGAAGAACCAACATCACGGAACCTATTCAAAGGCACAAAGAGAGTGGCATTAAATGAGTTTAAACAAATGCAACAACTTAACCCTTCTTTGGCCTTTGGACCTGGGGATAAATTCTTATTGACTTGCTTAAATGTGGGGATAAATTTTTATTGGAATTTGGAGGTATCAAATAGACCCAGAACAAGGAATCAACATCACAGAACCTATTCAAAATTCAAAGACTCAGATATAAAGAGAATGGCATTACCCTATTCAAAGACTCAGATATAAAGAGAATGGCATTACAGAGCATTGCAAAGGAAAAAGATAAAAAGATTCTTGCAAAGGAAAAAAATTCTTACCCATTGTCCTGCTAATCCCTTCAGCCTTCCAATGGACAAAGTGACATGTAACTCAATCCTCTTGTTTCCTGCATCAATCCAAAGTGTCGCTTGATGGAAGGCGCTAACCACTTGCACGTTTCGTCGACGCTATCCAAAGATGGAGACTGCAATGAAGCCAACATAACACAGACTCCAAACTCTAGAGTTCCAATTTGTCGGCATGGGTTTCGAATGGTTCCAGAGTCCAGCGTGGGTAAAGTCGAGCTAAGTTAGTAGGTAATTCTGTATAAGAAGATTAATTACTGCATTAACCACCGAACAACGTATAAATGGTACTCCATATCTGAATTTGGAAATCATACATATTACCATGGAAATCATACATATTATGAGTTCCAAGACACATGAAATAAAAGTATTAATGAATTTTTATGGAACTTACACGGCATCATAAATAAATACTTATAACAAAATTTAAATACTTATAAATATAAAAATTTAATGACGTCTTGTAGAATTTATTCCCTTAGGGAAAAATGCCCTAGTCAAATTGAAACCCTGTTTGTATATTAATCTCAATATGTGGTTGTATATTAAGATCAATATTTGGAAAGATATCAAGTAGTAAAAAATATGCATAAATGTGTACATCATATGTACACCACATCATTATTCTACGCCTTCTAAGTACAAAAAGCAACCAACAATTTCTTCATCGGCTAATAAAATATAGCCATTTTCAATGGACTTAGAATTCATTTATGTTCTTTTAAAACAATTTTCAAAATTTCAAAATTCTGATCTTGTATGGCATAAAAATCATTTTCCCTTGAACCCATGCAGCCCCTAGTGTAGCTTGGATCTGATACCAATTGTAACGGATACACTACTAAAACATCACAAAAGGACCAATTGAAAATGACTCGAGGAAAGTTGTTGATTTGGCCATTTATGCTTTGGTTACTAAATGTTTTTTTTTTCTGGAATTTACTTCAAATGCTTAAATCAATTCCTTTAGGAAATAAAAATTATTTTCCCTTGAACCGATGCAACCCCTAGTACTGTGGATCTGATACCAATTGTAACCGATACACTACTAAAACATCACAAAAGGACCAATTGAAAAGGACTTAGGAAATTTGCTGATTTGGCCATTTATGCTTTAGGTACTAAATGCTTCTTTTTCTAGAGTTTATTTCAAATGCTTAAATCAATTCCTTGGGAGTTTCAAAAGGTTATTCAAAATATTTTCCATATCTTTAAGGGGGAAAAGTACCAAATAACAAAATTATTTGGTATAAGGTCATTTCAAATCAATTCTTTGGGAGTTTCAAAAGGTTATTCAAAATATTTTCCATATCTTTAAGGCCAAAAAAAATAGTGATAACTAAGTTATTTGGTATAAGGACGTGAAGAATCTGTCTTTAAGAAGTTATCAATTTTTGGATAAATTCCATTATTTGTATCTGTTCAACTTAGTTTGTTTATCAATTTTTGTATAAATTCCATTATTTGTATCTGTTCAACTTAGTTTGGAAAACAAAAAGAAATATTACATATTAAGCATCAGATGATATCCAAATAAATCCCAGTAAACCTTTTGGGTGTATGCATTATGCAAATATTCATCCAGACGAGTTTGTGCTTTGACAAACCACATGTCTAAAGCACCAAACATTTTTTTTAAAACTCGTATAAAATAATTCCTTAGACAAATTCGAAGTTGAAGAAACTGTATCTCGATCAATCTGGCTCTCCAAAATATTATTACAAAGAAGATCAGTATCTGTGAAGAGGTAGCAGAATGACTTTAGGCTAACACTAAGCACTTCTTGTATAATTTATTCTTTACTTTAACTCTTCTCGACTTTATTTCTTCCTTCCAACCTCCAGTGGCATTAGACATGGGGAGGCTCATCACACCTTAGTCAAGTACTCATGTACAGTGCACAAACAAAGCTCAAAATATTTAGATATCTAATTAAACTCTCTAAATACTGCAACAATATGAAAATGATTTATTTTTGGTATGTTTAAATGAGGTTGAACGCCTCAGGTTTATATTTTCCCTGTAATCTATACCATTTTAGTGGCAGAAGTTTTAAAGAGATGAAGTTGGGTGCAAATTCTAGCAAATGTAGAACTTGACATCAAACCCAGCGGAAATTGAAATAGGTTTAGTTTATCTGCATCTACTTCCCTCAAAATATTTCATTTAAACTATCCAATAAAATGTAATAAAATCAAAGGGTATAAGTACGTTTATCACAACTTTCTCAGCCCATTGAAAGAAAACAAAAGAGGTGTTGTTATTAGACATACTAACATAAAATGACCAACTAGAACCACACCTTCCATCTAATTGCAATTGAGGTTTCACCAAGTGAGCATGTCCATCACATACTTACCAATTACGCATCTAACTATATATAATTGGTATATCCTGCCATACTCAATGCACCCTATGGATATTCATATAAAAAATAAATGGATCTTCGACTCCATACTCGATGTACCAGTCCAGACGTTGTCCTTCATCAATGTATATTGATGATATTTGATAAGGGTGGAAGAATAAAGTGTTAACTATGGAAGCATCCAACAAGGAAAATCTATCTTCAAGCTAAAGAAAAATTCATTAGGTTCATCTACAATCCAACTTGTTTGAAATTTTCAGGCCAAACAACCAATTGAGTGAGTGATTTCCACCCAACCGTAGGTAGTCTACAGTGGAAACTACCCCATATCCAAGCTATGATATTGTCAGGTAATATAGAAACAAAAAAAACTTTGAATTTCAAATTTAGACAAGTACAATCAAGATATTTTCAGTACTAAGATTTTTAGCTTTTTAAGGAACCCACATTACCTGCCCCACATAACACGAGTGCCGCCTCCTCTATTGCATAGTAACTAAAAAAATCCTCCTTTATTGTTAGTAATCTTGTGAATAAAAAGGTTTAGAATGATATCTCAAGCATATACAAAATCCCCTTAGTTTCTTGGCAGATTTTCTATGTCTAAAAACTTTCTTTCATGGTGGGTTGGTGGGTTAGTTCTCCCATGGACTTGTTTCTCTTTTTCCTCTATTTGTTCTCTAAAAATCTTGTCCTTCCCCTTTCTCTCATGATCTCTTTCTTTCCATTCCATTTTTTTTCATGCATACATGATGGAAAGATAATTCCAATTAAACTTTTTTCCTAGCTCCAATAATGTATGGAAGACAATTTATTTTAAGAAATGATGGTTTACATTGATGAATTTGTTTCCTCCACTCCTCTTAACCTATTTTAGTTTGACAACTCATACTTTTAAATGGATTAAGGTTCAATTTAACATAAAGTATATTTTTTTAAGAATAAACTTTCTTATAGCCCCTAATGTTTCCCATGTTCTCTTATCACAAACCTTATAGATGTTGAAGCTTGGCCAACCTTAGTCATTTTTTTTGTTAACCACATAAATAAAATGCTTACAATATTCAAGAGGTCAAAATGATATATATATATATATATATATATATATATATATATATATATATAATGATGAATCAATGTATATAAGAAAGGTAATGGATTACTTGAATTTCTTTAGAATTTTATTTTTGTGATAAAAAAACATTAAGATAAACATTTCGAGATCACCATAGTTTTGATTAGTTAGCAAGCTAGGGAGGTCGGTATTGTAACAAATATTTTGAAAGTGAGATCTAATTGGAATATATGGAAGAAAATATGAGAGAAATTTCTTTTCATATTCAACTCTCTCGGTCTCACAAAGATGATAGATTATTTCATCCCACGACATTTTGGGAGTTTTCCAATGCCTAGTTTCACTATAGAGCTCATGACAATTTGTTCTTATTTTAGCAATGTTGATTTTCTTCTTCACACTGGTTAAAACATAGAGATGATTTTGATATTCTCAAATAGGATTGATCACCTCCTTATAGTATCTTAATTGTTTTTATCCTCTAATTCTTTATCACACCAAATTTAATTAAATTTAGATGTAATAATATTTTTAATATTGAATTTATTCTTTATATTGATCTCTTCCCTTATTCTCCAAATATTGCCCATATTTATTCCATCCCATCTTGATCCATAGGTGGTTTTGGATGGAATTTGAAGCAATTTTGGGAAGGCTTTACTCTTGCATGTTCTTTATCTTGTTCTTATACATTATGTACCTAGCTATAGTTGTGCTCTTAGTGGGGGAAATGATCACTTCTATGAGGAGGATAGATTATGGTGTACTTCCTTGATTTTGGAGATTACAAGTTATAAAATTATTTTGGATCCTCTCTATCATTCTCCAAAATTCTCTATATATTTTGCATCCCAAAACTTCGCATAAATTTATGATAACAAGAGTGATGAGAGTCTCAAAGAAGAGTTTTTTGTTATCCCATATCTAAAGGTCCACTCATTTAAAATTGTTTTCAATCCCATAATAAGCCTTCCACCCTCCATTTATCATTTTCTCAATGCTATAGTTCTAGGTGAGCTTGTGATGGATATCAATTCCAAGATATTTGTATGAAGGATCTTCCTCTAAGTTGTTGTTGTCTTATATGAAGGTTTAATTAGTGAAATTTTTGGATTCAATTATCCTAACCTTCTTCTTATCAGTGTAAAAGTTCATACCTATATAAGACAATAAATCCTTGAGGATTTTAGGTTGCTTGCTGAGATCATCAAGAATGTTCTTCATAAGAATAATATCATTGGTGTAAATAAGAACAATGAGGACCATACAAGCGAGAGTCACGCCAACACGACATGCTTCTTACAATCAATCTTATAACTTGTCAATGTGTATGACAAAATGCGTACAAGGGAAAAGGGAAAACCTTGCTTGACACCTATATTACAATGAACTTCTTCCGACTAGCCCTCATTGTTCCTAAACTTTGAAATAATTTTCTTATACAACTTTACATAAGATCTATGAACTTGGAAGGAACTTTCAACTCTTCTAATGTATTCCAAAGGTTTGTCCTAAGAACTATGTCAAATTATTTTCGAAATTCAATGAGACAACAAAGGATATTTTTTTTATTACGCAGGCACTCCTCCGCAATGATCCTAAGTGTAACAAGGTGGTTCATAGTTGAATGATAGCTCTTAAACTCATCCTAGACTTTAACACTTTTCTTTTGGCTTTCTATCCATATGTTAATATTTTTTTCCAAACCCATTCAATATAGATTGGATAAAATGGGGCTAATCATAATCGCCCTATAAATAGAGGGATTATTTTTATCCCTACTATTAAAAATAGGTACAATGAGGCTTTGTGTCCAAGGATTAGGGAAGACCTATTTGACTTCTAAATTGAAGAGCTTGCATATGAGAGGGATGAGGATATTCCCTCAAATTTTTAATGTTTGATCTTGGTAGCCTTTTATGTCTTTATCTTTCATTTTTGTGAGTTGTTTAACCCCAAACTCTATGTATTCTATAGAAAAAATTGTTCCTCTATAGAAACGTTTGCAATATTGTTGAAGGAATTTGGGGATTTATAAAGATTTTTAAGGTAGGAATTCTAGTACTTCAAGGGAATCATATTATTTTCTATAGTGTTATGAGTCAAAATTTACCTCTAGAATATCTTAGGATCTATCTTAGATAGGTGAAAAAGATTCTCTTCCTATCAATTTATATAGTACTTTTTTTCCTTTTAAGTCGGGTTTTGTACCCATTTATCCTATTCGATTTTAAGGACTCGTCAAAAGCTTCCATAATGGTTCTTCTAGGAATTTTACAAGTTATCTTACCAGGAGTTTTTTGTTGTATTCTTCATTTTACATAACACCTCGATAGAGAAGTTGTTAATGGAAGTAGAAATCTTTGTCATAAAATTACGGTATAGGTATTCAATATTGTTCTTATATGATAGGAAACTCAATTCACTATCTTTGTCTCAGTAACCATATATCTCTCCAGCCAAATTTGTTCAACAGATGTCCAAGGAACCTTTTATTGTCCCCTTTATTCTTGTGGTTCCAGACGTTTGAATCATGGGTACTGATGTTGCGGATGGAAATGATGGGGAAATGGATGATATGGATTTGGAATGCATTGAATTACAATGTATTATCGAAACATGCCAAAAACAATATCTAAAATCCATTTTTGATGAACAACGGTGATGTTTGTATCATGTCATCACTTATAGCAAAAAAAAATCCTCTGCTAGTAATCACCCTACAATATACAATCAAGAGAATGGAAGGTTGTATTGTGATAGGGAGAGTGCCATTTATCTTGAAAATAACTCAAAATTCAATTCAAGTACTAATAATATGCATCTTAGGTACCATTACATACAATCTATCTTCAAAGATGGACATTTGAAGTTGGAAAAGATACACACTAGCCAAAATCCTGCAGACATGTTAGCAACGAGAGTAACAGGGGAGAAATCAGGTTCCTTCTCAGTTTGAGTTGGTATTCAAGCATGAAGGTGAAGATGATAAATTTTCCACGTTCAAGAAGGATCATAATCCAACAGATACAACAGTGGTGGAGTTGTTGAGATCAGACTCCAAGTGGGAGATTGTTGGTTGTGGAGCCTGATTCTCTTCCTAATTCATACGTTTATTGTTTTCAGTGATTTTTGTACCCCATGAATACTTATCACCCTATAAGAATGTAATCCCATCCATGCGGGGGAGTTTCAGGGGGGGATTTCCCCCCCTGTGGGGTCCAAGGGCAAGTGGGCCCCCGAAGGAATTTTTTTTCATGTAAATGTATATTGTAATTTCATAGTAGATATGGACCATTCATTATAAGGTTGCAGATATGACTATATAAGTTATGTTAGGGTTTTCTTCCCTAAAAGAAAACCCTCTTTTATGAGGGAAATATATTGCAACTATGTATCATTACGAATATTGTATTTTGAGAGAGGAGACTGTGAGAGAAAGAAGAAGAAGTTATAGCGGGTGTGTTGTAGGTTGTATCCCATCATTTGTTGGATAATTAAAAGAAAGGACCTGACAATTTCTATGGTGGATGTAGCTAAAACTGGGTGAACCAAGTATATATGTGTCTCTATTTTATTGTTCATCTTCTATATTTTATTTCCACATTTGTTTTTATTATATTGTTCTATGATCTTGTTTTTCTAACAATTGGTATCAGAGAGAAAGGTAACTTGCAAGAAAAGAGGGTTCCTAATTCGAGTGGGAGCAATGGCGGAAGATGGAAAGTTTAGAGTTGAGAAATTTAACGGCCAAAACTACTAGTTATTGAATATGCAGATGGAAGATTATTTATATCATAAGTATATATTACTACCATTGGGTGGAATAGAAAAGAAGTTGACAGCCATGAAGGATGAATAATAGGAGGTTATTGATAGAAAGAAACTAGGAACGATACGGCTGTTCCTGGAAGCTTTGGTGGCTTTCAATATTTCAAAAGAAAAGACAATGAAGGAGTTGATGGACACATTGGCTAAACTATATGAAAAACATTCGATGTCCAATAGGGTATTTCTAATGAAGAGATTATTTAATAAGAATATTATAGAAGGTGGGTCTGTTACAGGTCATTTAAATGAATATAATACAGTTATGAATCGACTAAGTTCTGTAAAAGTGTTCTTTGATGATGAGGTTAGGGCTCTTCTAATCTTATATTCATGCTACAAAGTTGGAATGTCTTGGTTATGGTTGTAAGTAACTGTGTCTCTATTTCAAACACTTTAAAATTTGATGATGTTGTTGGTGTTATCCTTTGCGAGGAAATGCGATGAAAAAGCATAGGTGAGACATAAGGTAATGCAAGTGAATGTTGTATATCCATATTTACAGATAAGGTGTGGAAGGTCACCAAAGGATTACTGGTGATAGAAAAAGGAGAGAAGGTAGGTAAATTATATTTATGTACTGATAATACTAACTATTCTATCTCTTTAGCCTATATAGGAGTGGATATGACACTATGGAATCATAGGCTTGGACACATGAGTGAGAAGGGTATGAAAATACTTCACAAAAGAATTTTCTTTCCAGATCTTAAACAAATTTATTTGGATTTTTGTAAGCATTGTGTTTATGGAAAACATAAGAGAGTCATATTTCTCAGATTCAGAAAATAAAATAAGAGTGAAAGGTTAGAGCTTCTGCATACATATATATGGGGACCAACTCATGTATCATCTCATGGTGGCTCTCATTATTATGTTACTTTTATTGATTATGCAACTAGAAAAACTTGATTTTATTGCATACTTTTGAGAAATGGAAATATTTGGTTGAGAATGAGATAGGAAATTTTTTAAGTGTCTCAGATTAGACAATGGAGGTGAATATTGCAACACAGAGTCTGATGATTATTTTTCATACCATGGGATTTGTAGAGAGAATATAGTTGCAGGAAAACCACAAGGAAATTGTGTGTCAGAAAGGATGAATAGGATAATCATGGAGTGTGCAAGGAGTATGAGATTGCATGCTGGTTTTCCCTTACAGTTATGTGCAGATGTTGTAGATATTGTTGTTTACTTAATAAGTAGAGGACATTCAAGCTCTTTGGATGGTGGAACTCAAGAGGAGACATGGACATGTAAAAGGTAAACTATTTTTTTCTAAAGACTTTCAGTTGTGAAACATTTGTTCATATTGATAAAGAAAATAGAACAAAGATTGAGGGAAAATCCAAGAAGTGTACCTTTACTAGATATAGTGTTATTTTGGTTATTACTTATGTGATTATGAAAATCACAAAATCATTACGATTATAGATGTCATATTCAATGCGAAGGTCATGTACAAAGATCAGTTGTAGGGAAAGAAACAGGAAAAAGAAAAACCAAAATAATTAGTGCTTGTTGAGATCACTGAAAAATAAATTCCAAAGCTACCAGAAAATCAAAATGTACAACAGTAGGAGCAATAGGTACCTCAAACTCCTACAAGTGTTGTTAGAAGATCTACCAAGTTAAGTAGACCCCCTAAATGATACTATCCTTCATTGTATTATTTATTTTTGATTGACTCTAGTGAACCAAAATTTTATGAAGAGGCAATGTAGGTAGACACTAAAAGGAAGTGGGAGCAAGGCATGAAAGAGGAAATGGATTCCCTGGAAAATAAATAGACTTGGGATTTGGTTCAGTTTCCTGCAGGAAAAAGAGCATTGTAGAATAAATGGGTTTACAAGTTGAAGGAAGAAGATGGAGGAAAAAAGCGCTACAAGGCTAGACTTGTTATAAAGGGGTTTGCACAAAATAAAGGTATAGAGTTTGATGAAATATTTTCTCCTGATGTTAAAATGACTTCAATTAGGACTATTTTAAGTGGTTTGGAAGTAGAAGATTTTCATCTTGAATAGTTAGATGTAAAAACATCTTTTCTTCATGGGGGTTTGGAGGAGCAGATTTATATGAAACAAACACAGGGTTATGAGGTTAAAGGGAAGGAAACTTTGGTATGTAGGTATTTGAAGTTTGACAGGTTTATGAAAGAAAAAGGCTATAGTAGATGTCATTCTACCGGGTGCAAGCCCCAAAAATGATGATTGATGCTATGTAATTCAATTTCGTTGGCTTCAATCCCGCTTCTTCACCCCTGTGAGCATCACCAGATGCAATGAGTGCTAATTGGACTCTTCAAATCATGAGAATTATTGGTCAGTAGGGACTAATACTCATGGATATGGGTCATAGATTAATGAATTACTCTATGCAGTTAATCCCAAAAATGATATCTAATATGTTGCACTGCGGAAGCCCCTCTATGCTTAAATAATAAGAGTTAAGGGAGCTCTAAATGGATAGTTCATAAGGCACCATACTTGCTAAGGTTTTCCAAATGGGGTAGCAAGCTAAGTGGGCTTGATTGTGGGGAAAAATCCACAGTTAAGCACGCTTGAGCCAGAGGCATCTTGGGATGGGTGACCACCTAGGAAGTCCTGGTTAAAGGGTGCAAGCCCCAGAAGTGATGATTGATGCTATGTGATTCATTTTCGTTGGTTTCAATCCNACTAGTTATTGAATATGCAGATGGAAGATTATTTATATCAGAAGTATATATTACTACCATTGGGTGGAATAGAAAAGAAGTTGACAACCATGAAGGATGAATAATAGGAGGTTATTGATAGAAAGAAACTAGGAACGATACGGTTGTTCCTTGAAGCTTTGGTGGCTTTCAATATTTCAAAAGAAAAGACAATGAAGGATTTGATGGACACATTGGCTAAACTATATGAAAAGCATTCGATGTCCAATAGGGTATTTCTAATGAAGAGATTATTTAATAAGAATATTATAGAAGGTGGGTCTGTTACAGGTCATTTAAATGAATTTAATACAGTTATGAATCGACTAAGTTCTGTAAAAGTGTTCTTTGATGATGAGGTTAGGGCTCTTCTAATCTTATATTCATGCTATAAAGTTGGAATGTCTTGGTTATGGTTGTAAGTAACTATGTCTCTATTTCAAACACTTTAAAATTTGATGATGTTGTTGGTGTTATCCTTTGCGAGGAAATGCGATGAAAAAGCATATGTGAGACATAAGGTAATGCAAGTGAATGTTGTATATCCATATTTACAGATAAGGTGTGGAAGGTCACCAAAGGATTACTGGTGATAGAAAAAGGAGAGAAGGTAGGTAAATTATATTTATGTACTGATAATACTAACTATTCTATCTCTTTAGCCTATATAGGAGTGGATATGACACTATGGAATCATAGGCTTGGACACATGAGTGAGAAGGGTATGAAAATACTTCACAAAAGAATTTTCTTTCCAGATCTTAAACAAATTTATTTGGATTTTTGTAAGCATTGTGTTTATGGAAAACATAAGAGAGTCATATTTCTCAGATTCAGAAAATAAAATAAGAGTGAAAGGTTAGAGCTTCTGCATACATATATATGGGGACCAACTCATGTATCATCTCATGGTGGCTCTCATTATTATGTTACTTTTATTGATTATGCAACTAGAAAAACTTGATTTTATTGCATACTTTTGAGAAATGGAAATATTTGGTTGAGAATGAGATAGGAAATTTTTTAAGTGTCTCAGATTAGACAATGGAGGTGAATATTGCAACACAGAGTCTGATGATTATTTTTCATACCATGGGATTTGTAGAGAGAATATAGTTGCAGGAAAACCACAAGGAAATTGTGTGTCAGAAAGGATGAATAGGATAATCATGGAGTGTGCAAGGAGTATGAGATTGCATGCTGGTTTTCCCTTACAGTTATGTGCAGATGTTGTAGATATTGTTGTTTACTTAATAAGTAGAGGACATTCAAGCTCTTTGGATGGTGGAACTCAAGAGGAGACATGGACATGTAAAAGGTAAACTATTTTTTTCTAAAGACTTTCAGTTGTGAAACATTTGTTCATATTGATAAAGAAAATAGAACAAAGATTGAGGGAAAATCCAAGAAGTGTACCTTTACTAGATATAGTGTTATTTTGGTTATTACTTATGTGATTATGAAAATCACAAAATCATTACGATTATAGATGTCATATTCAATGCGAAGGTCATGTACAAAGATCAGTTGTAGGGAAAGAAACAGGAAAAAGAAAAACCAAAATAATTAGTGCTTGTTGAGATCACTGAAAAATAAATTCCAAAGCTACCAGAAAATCAAAATGTACAACAGTAGGAGCAATAGGTACCTCAAACTCCTACAAGTGTTGTTAGAAGATCTACCAAGTTAAGTAGACCCCCTAAATGATACTATCCTTCATTGTATTATTTATTTTTGATTGACTCTAGTGAACCAAAATTTTATGAAGAGGCAATGTAGGTAGACACTAAAAGGAAGTGGGAGCAAGGCATGAAAGAGGAAATGGATTCCCTGGAAAATAAATAGACTTGGGATTTGGTTCAGTTTCCTGCAGGAAAAAGAGCATTGTAGAATAAATGGGTTTACAAGTTGAAGGAAGAAGATGGAGGAAAAAAGCGCTACAAGGCTAGACTTGTTATAAAGGGGTTTGCACAAAATAAAGGTATAGAGTTTGATGAAATATTTTCTCCTGATGTTAAAATGACTTCAATTAGGACTATTTTAAGTGGTTTGGAAGTAGAAGATTTTCATCTTGAATAGTTAGATGTAAAAACATCTTTTCTTCATGGGGGTTTGGAGGAGCAGATTTATATGAAACAAACACAGGGTTATGAGGTTAAAGGGAAGGAAACTTTGGTATGTAGGTATTTGAAGTTTGACAGGTTTATGAAAGAAAAAGGCTATAGTAGATGTCATTCTACCGGGTGCAAGCCCCAAAAATGATGATTGATGCTATGTAATTCAATTTCGTTGGCTTCAATCCCGCTTCTTCACCCCTGTGAGCATCACCAGATGCAATGAGTGCTAATTGGACTCTTCAAATCATGAGAATTATTGGTCAGTAGGGACTAATACTCATGGATATGGGTCATAGATTAATGAATTACTCTATGCAGTTAATCCCAAAAATGATATCTAATATGTTGCACTGCGGAAGCCCCTCTATGCTTAAATAATAAGAGTTAAGGGAGCTCTAAATGGATAGTTCATAAGGCACCATACTTGCTAAGGTTTTCCAAATGGGGTAGCAAGCTAAGTGGGCTTGATTGTGGGGAAAAATCCACAGTTAAGCACGCTTGAGCCAGAGGCATCTTGGGATGGGTGACCACCTAGGAAGTCCTGGTTAAAGGGTGCAAGCCCCAGAAGTGATGATTGATGCTATGTGATTCATTTTCGTTGGTTTCAATCC
>JZKD02S0410036.1:7074-18067 GCA_000966675.3 Picea glauca | reverse complement strand
TTGCCAGAAATGGTAATTTGGGTTGGGTACTATGTACAGGAAAAATAGGGCCTTGAGTTTGACTGGCACCAAGTTTTTGGGAAAAGTTGGGTTGTTGGCCAGGGCTCTGGTAGACACCTTGGCCTTAACCATAATACAAAACTTATGTTTCTTGGGATATCATCGGCTGATTCCCATAACTGGATGATGTGTGTTTGGAAATGATTTCTCCTTACGTTGTGTTCCATATATTCTGGAAGGGGTTTCCCCTAGCTGATTCAAGAGGCATAGGTACTGAGCCTTGCCCAGGGTTCCATTCACCATGGAAGGGGTTTCCCCTGACCGACATCCCTTGTGAGGGAACTGATCCATGCCAAGGATTCCAAAGTCCTTGTGAGGAAAAAACTTCTTTACTTGCCCCCTCTGTAGAAATAGTACCATGCAAAGTATTATGTTTTCCAAAACCAAGGTTTCCCTCGGTCGAGATGGAAACCGAATAAAAAGAGTTATTACCAAATGCACTGAACAAATAGAATGACATGGATCCCACTGGCATAGTCTAATACAAATTGCATAGACTTTCTACTCCAAACAAGTTGTAGTTATCACTTCGACCGATGGGTTGCACCAAGCAAGGGAGACAGAGATGGTACGTGACATCCACTGTAATGGATAACATTATAGGAGACTGAGGTGCCCCTAATAGACCCTTGCACGAGAGAGTTGGAGATCCTTTCCCCCAGACCCATGGTCTGTAAGGTTGAGTAGGAAAGGACAGATTTTGAATTGAATCTGAGCATCCCATATGAAAATGGAGGGCCCTTCACACTCTGCGTAAATGGAACAGTGGTCGCCGCTGTTGATGGTATTGGACCACTGCCCTATGTAGAGGGGGTCGAGACCACTATGGTTCAGACCGATGAAGGTGGTTTAGGAGGAGGAATACCCCCTGTGGTAGTAACTGTTAATGGAGTGGGAGGACTCTCAGATGAAGTAGAAACATTTTCTTCCATAGCTTCCTGTAAAACTATCTGACGCTCGAAAGGTGTTACCCTCGGAGGAACAACTTGTACCAATATTGGCATCGACAAGTCATTGATTGGAAGGTTGAATGGCCTGAGACATTTTTCTCCAAGGTCAGAAACAATAGGTTCCTCCGTATTTCAGTAATCTCCTCTCAGAGCAGGCTCGAGAATAGTTTCTTGCAGCCCGATCTCTTTGACTGACCCTTGATGGTCAACGTTTCTCTGTAATGGTGGCAGTGGTGGCTCTAATGCAACTGATGACAGGTCCTGAAGCCTTCGCGACCGGTGGAGCTCTTGATATTCCACCTTGTGAAAATATCAATGACATAGTAAAACTCTTTTAAAGCCAATCACACACTAGAAAAAATTCCTATAAGATAAACCAAGCACAACCACTATCTAGTTGGAAGAATAGTTACACCAACCAACACTAGAAAAACTTACCAGTGCAAGTGAAACTTGAACACGGAAGCACCCTCCAAGTATACTCTGTAAAGTGTTACCCGACGTCTGCCCTAGGTACCATGATATACCCCCGCAGTCACCTGTGTAAGTCCCTAGAATAAAGACAACTAAGTTTCCATCTCACAAATAGTCACCAGGAGGGTACAGTCGACAGTTGAGTGGACCGCAATGAGCAAGATAACAAGTCCAAAACCTACCGAGGGTATTGAAATCAAATGGTCCAGAAGAAAACTAAGGATATCAAATGGATTCAAAGTCCACAAATCTCCATAGGAAAATGAGAGAAATAGTGTGTCGTGACATATCCTCAATATGTGTTCCCCACTACGTTTAGTCCGACTTTGGAGGGGTTATCTCCACTGCCTTTCCTCATGAAACCTTGTTTTTAGCCCCTATGTTAGAGGGGGTCCTGGATAACTTTCACGTCACTGGACTTTAACACTCCCCAACTCTGAATCCAATGTTTTCTTAAAATCCTTGAAGAGTTTCCCCTCCAACCTAATTCAAGGCTCTAACCCTAAACTCGTTGGTTGACCCTACAAACATAAAAGTCTAATTAATTTTGAATTTAGTGCTTATTTTAAATGGCTTGTTTAACTCAAAGGTTATCGTAGTGAAACTATTGATGTTTATGAGAGACGAAGAGAGGAGAAATAAATGAAAATCTGAAATCAAAATTACTTTTAGTCAAAAGTAAAGATATACAACTAACTCTTTCTAACCAACTTTTTCATAACTAAAATTTTCAAGATCTTTAAAAAGAAGACCTAAAATGAAATTCCTCTCGACTACGAGCAACTTAAGTTCTAAGAAATCAGTAAAGAAATTAAAAAAGAAACTCTTTTTCTTATCAAGTAAAATAACTAACTCCAACTACTTTATCAAACTAAGAATCGAAAATCTTTTTCTTTTTGAAAAAATGCTTCGAAAAGGAAAAACTTGAAATAAATCTTTTTTTCTTTTTTTTCGAAGCAAATGAAAGGGCGAAAAATAACTGCAAGACAAGACTGAAACATACCTTTGACCTACTATGGATCGCAGGGAGTCACTAAATACACCAAACAAGATGATCGGAAATTCAAAGACTTGCCTAAAACCCTTTCATAAGTAAACACATGAAATCTTCAAAAAGACGAGCAAACTGACATCTAACCTAAGTTATAACTGTAAAAACAAAGACACTGAACTCTGTCAATAAACCCTAAGAAGTAAAACCTCAATCAGGAAAGAGGTTGGCTACCTCTTTTTCAAAAAAAAAATCTTGAACCAGGTATGCTATTTTTGCTTCAGGAGCCTTCGTATGTACGTGATTTGTTTACTAGACAGGGCACATATGTATGCGGGTTGACCCACTATAGGGCGCATACACCTCTGTATTTATTCAAAAAAGAAATAAAAAAGACAGAATGACAGTGAAGGGAGAATTGGTATGACACCAACAGGTGACCAAAATCCCTTAAAACACTCAGCAGACTCAATAGAAACTTGAAAGGTACAAAAACCCATCAGACACCCAAAAAATCCCCTAAAACCCTAGAGGCTTCCCTAGTATGGTCTCCAGTTCTTCTAGCGGGAAAAAAAACCCTATGACTACACTAGGGTTTACAGTGTAGTTAGGTCAACAACCGTCTAAAATTCAACTACTTCTATAACTACGCCAAACATACCCAAGACTCATACAAGAAAAACAAAGATGAGAGGGAGTGGGTAACTATACCTCTACTCCATGTCTGGTGATGATTCTCTCGCGCTTGAAATCTTCACTGACTGCACTCCACCTCCCAAGGCTGACCTTCATTCAAAGACAGACAAACAAAAAGGTACAAGAAGACAATTCATATACAAATTAGGGTTAGATGTTAGAATGTTAAAACATAAACCATTAAAAGCATTCAATACACCATGATTTGGGACATGAAAAGTACTTTTTTTATTGATAATTCAATAGTTATACCTTTACAACCAAAGTCAGATACTGCTCCACAAACTTGGTCCGAGATCCTCTTCACCAAGATCCAAGTGTACCTTTGTATGGATTCTCCTCTCGACCTTTTTATCTCTTATTGGGAAGTGAATGGGTTTCTGATGGAGGAAGAAGGGATAATTGGGAAATGCAAAGGCAATTCTCACAAAACAGTTGCAATGACTTGGGGCAAGGAGGGGATGTGAAATAGGCCGATTTTCACTATTCTTATGTCTAGATGTAAAATGATACACCAACACCTCCTTTTATATGACAAAAGGATGGTTATTTGGTTGGGTGACGGCTATAGGTAGTGGATTAGCTGGGAAACTACCCAATAGCCCGTAATCTCAACGAATTCCTTGAAACTTTTTTATTTTTTGCAACTTTTGCTAGTATATGCGGGCTATAGTGGTGTACCATGCATACGTACACGAGCTGTAGTGGTGTAGCAAGCATATGTACATGGGAATTATTGGTGGAAGGCACATACATCTTCAAAAAATGAGTTTTTAGAAGAGAAACTCAGTGATGGTTTGGAAAAAAATGCAAGTAAGAGGGCCAAAGGCTATGTATGCATATGTAGAGAAATTTAGGGTTATAACAATGAGTGAGTGTAGAATTGAACTTTCATCTTCGTAACATGGAATTGATTTTTCAATAAGTTTAAGGATAGCATATGATGTCCTTGCTTGATAGATTTTCTGAGTACAACTAGATATGTGTTAATGACAAGGATCATCTCAAGGTAGTGTTTACTATTATACGTGGAATGCTTGGATGTGGCCATATGCATGCTAGCTTGATTAATATAGGTGCAACATTCTAGAGAGTCATGCATATTACACCTCATTATTAAAATTGAGTTAATGTGTAGGTCCTAGATCAATGACTAACATGTTCACTCCAAACATTGAGATGACCATTTTGACTACTTTCTACATATTATTGTGGGAATTATGATATTTATTTAAATCCAAAGAAATATGGTTTTGGTGTTACATCTAACAAACTTCTTGTTCATATTGTTTAAGATCCAGACATATGCAATGATATAAAGAGGGTCCATGCCATTAAGGATTTTGACACTTCTTCCTCAAATAATGGGATACAATCATTTATGAGAAAAAATAACCTTGTGAAAAGGTTTATCCCTAGTTTTTCTTGAATTGTGAAAACCGTCCAAATTTTTTTAAGAAAAAACAAGAGTTTCATTAGTCTACAATCATTGAAAAAAACTATCTAAGATAAAAGGAATTTCATCCCTTATGACCCTTTTCCCTCTAAATGTGATTTTTGGAGGAATTTATCACTTACAATAACATTATCAAACAAGTTATTTATTATCAAGGCTTTGAAAATCCTATGGCCTACATGAGCCAAAATATTAGTGAACCCAAGGTGAAACATTCAATCACAGGTAAACATGCCTCTTCCTTGCTCAAATATATTGATAATTTATACAATTTAATCATGTTATCACACAATTTTGAAAGTCCCTTCATAAAGTATAAAATTTATATTATCCCAAACATTGTTGTCTAGAAATTCAGCTCATTGGTTAGCATAGATTCAAGAGCATGACTTTCAAATTTTGACTATAGAATACCATTAAGGGTAGGGACATAATGATTCATATTTCTTAAAATATTGAATATGATATGGAGGACTCTTCAATACCTACTTTATTTTCTATTAAATTTGTAGAAAATAATATCAATGTTTCATATCACCTCTATTATCATAACATCATTTACTATTTACAAAATGAGTAGTGTCATCCTCATCTTGAATTGAATGAAAAAGGAAGAATGAGGTTGGTGTTACAAACTAAGAGAGAAATAGAACAACAAGAAAGCATGTAAAAAGAGTCAATATTTATTATAGAAACCATTAATCAAGAGAACTGAAACCTCTATAGATATTTATTAATAACCTTCGCCAAACGAACCAAGATATACCAACACCGCCACTTCAGGATACTTGAGTCTACTTAAAATAGAGCATCTCAAGACATTAAATAGGACTAATCAATTAGAACCCTAATTCCTTACTATAATTAGATTACAATGCAAAGAAATGCATGGCCTAGAGATAGCCATGCAAAGACATGCATGGAGTGGAAATAGTTGTGTGAAGACATGGATGAACATGCATGGCCATGAAAAGACATGCATGGTGTGGATATAACCATGAAACTACATGAAAATAATCACATCAAATACTATGGGAAAAATACCATGGGTTCATAAACAACTAAAGGTAAGCCCAATAATGAACTAAGAAATGACTCTATGACCAAATTAATATTAACCCAACATCCCCCCATTTAAACTTGAATAGGAATAAACACCTACCCCCCTCAAAGCTTATAAACCAAGCATCAGGAATACAATGTGCCCCCTATCACCTACATATACATATAAAATTTATACCAGTGAACCATCAAACCATGGGTATGCATGCATAAATAGGTCTTACAACCATATTCCTATTTTCATGTGATAAAATACAATTGCATGAAAATAATTAGGATGGTATGTATGAGCATGTGATGTTATGAAAATAAACCTATTTCATTGCAAGCATACCTCCTACTTAAAATACAATTACATAGACCAACTACTTATCTTACCACTGTATGCTTGAGCACATGGTGCAAGAAGAATCTACCAACTTCTTTACCAACATCCCTCCTTTGTCCAAATATTGTAATACCCCCAAGTTGATTCAAATATGTAATTGTACACATACGTTAGTCAGCCAAGATATTTTGGGCCTAAGTTCTGTTGTATGTATGTTTGGTGGCCAGAGTTCCTATATGATTTCAATATCTCCTTGTGTGTATCATGCATATATTTAGTAAAATACATCGCTACTACAGGCCAATCAAACAAAATAGCATGGGGGCGACTAAGTACTCCACTAGAGGGAAAGAGTGATTAAGTTAGGGAGATATTATTTTAATATTTCGTAAGGAACAAATATTTATTTATTTTAAATATAAGATTTCAAGAGTGGAAAAACATACACAAGTGGAGCTCATAAAGCTTCATGAAGAAAAGTGTCTAGTTTGGGGATCTCACCATCATTGGGGAAGGATGGGAGCCTTAGAATCTTACCATTGATAAGATATCACTATATTCAATAACTGGGAATGGGGAAAGCTATAGGGAGTGACTGATAAGAGTATCAAGATTTTGTACTCAGAAGAGGTGGTTTGTCAGGCCCATGTACTCTGAAGAAGTGGGTTTTCAGGCCCATGGTTGTCTCTCTCTTGTGAGAGAACTGTCGATGATTGTTTGCTACTGTGATGGGAAATAGTTGCAGAGATATGATTCTTTCTTTCTGACTTGTTTTTGAAGCCCCAGAAAGGAAGTGGGGTAGATAAACGATTGTTGAGAAGAGAAGGGGAACACTTCCTCGGGTGGGATAGGCATGTGGGAAATGAGAGTCTATAGGCTAATTGTAGTAGTTGGCACCTTGACCTGGGATTAATGACTGAGTATAGACCTTAGTATGGCCTAGGAATCCTTCCTTAGGGGAGTTCTAATTTTATCTCAAGGGTGAAATACTGATGATATTTTATAAGTAGAAGAGTCTATGGCTAGAAGGAGCATCTGAGGTCTGCATATAGTTGGTGTTTTTCATAAAATATAAGTGTCTCTTATGTGTAATTACATGTTGTCTACTGTGTGTAATTTATTTAATATTTTGTTGTAAATTTTTATATATTTATAGATGGTTATATATGTTGTATAACTACATGTGTGGTCATATGCAGGGAATTCTAAGAAAATAGGATGAAAAGAACATAACCAGTGTCACGTGCACAACCTGCAGGGCTAGGGACATGACACCATAGTATGATAGTTTTTATCTTTGAGTATGTTGGTAATAGGGGTTGTTACAATATGGTATCATAGAATATTGAAGATTCCCATTGGTAATGGGAAACATCACATTGTAGTATCATATTTCAAGAATAGAGGTAATGGGACCAAGCGATATGGCTAAGTATGTTACCTAGCTATAAGAGGTGAATGTTCAAAGAATGTTTGAACTCAACCATGAAAAAATATAGAGTTTTGTGTGACGGTACCCAGGTGGGGTCCTAGGTACGTTACCTTTCAATATCAGAGCGAATCCTTAAGTTTGATAGGAAGGATATTATAGTATATTATGACATCCAAACCAAACTAAGTATAATTCAAAGGAATTTAAAGGAAAATGAAAATGAAACTGTGTTAGAAGATGGTATTTTGTGTGACATGGCCCAGTTCAGGAATGGGAACATTAAAAATATAGTGAGCCAAAGAACTCATTCACCAAGTGCTTCTTCCTTAATGCACTTCTCAAATCAAATACTATCAGAAAATATCATGGGTTTAGAAACCATTAAAGGTGATACCAACAATTACCCAATGAATGAATCTATGACTGAGTCACGATTAACCCAACATGGTGATCGTATTTCCTTTTGTGGTTTCTCACATTCCCTGTCTTTATTCTCATTAAAATGTGGATTAATACTAGATTCACATATTTTTATTTTTATTTTGTTTTTTCCATATTGAAACTATAACTAGGTGTTTTGATAGTTGGTTTGTGCAAAGGGTGATTTTTTAATTATTTTTTCATTTTTTTTTTCTTTTTTAATTTAAGTTGTAACGATACCTCAATCGAAGTATTTTATAGAATTTTATTGCAAAACCTTGATCAAGGTATTAATTTTAAGACAACAAAACCTTGATCAAGGATTTGATAAACCCTCACTCATTGTATTTAAGGGCTTGATCGAGCTTTAAAATAACCTTATTAGAAATCCTAACCCCTTGTAGTGTATCTAGAGAGGTGGTGGGGGGGCCAAAGGGCCCATAGTAATAATAGTGGAGGTCATTCAATGTAAGGTGGACTAGATCTACTATATAATGAAATAAGGCCCACTATGTTAGTTAGATATAAGAAATGTAAGAGGACTTACTATAAGGTTCCTCCTCTAGAATGTTCTTAGGTGGTTGGTAGCACTATATAAAGGGGCTCAAGCAATGTAATGAAATGTGAAGAAGAAGTTTTGCATTTAGAGTAGTAGCTAAATAGGAGGATTCCCCCTTGAAGAGGAAAGCGAACATGAGAGGATCCCTTCCACAATAGGATCCATTGTATGGTGTTTCCCTACCTTAAGGGTTTTCTTATAATAAAATGTGGTTTCTTCTATATTTCTCTGCGGATCTAATGCGATATTTATGTATTCAGTATTTGAATAATAAAATAGATTTTGTATATGCGTTATTCTATATATATTGTGGTGATTTTATATTCAATATTTGGTACTTAACAGTTGATATCAAAGAAATTTCCTGGGCCACAAAAAAGGGGCAATGTTTTCTATTTTTGCATATTTTTTCGAGAAGAAAAAGAGGGCCATGACATTCCAGAAACTTTTTGTAGATTTAGGTGAAAAATTTGTAGAACCTAGTTGTATATCTAAGTTCCTATAAAAGAAACATCCAATTAAAAACAAAATCGTCTCAAATGGAGTCTAGGAAGTAAAGTTATCAACATTTTAAAATTTGTTATTTTCAAGGTTTTTTCCACGAACAACCGCATGATTTTTCTAATTTATGTAGACGTTGGGGCTGAATTTTCCAAGAACAAATTACATATCTAATTTCCTCTTTAAAAAATATTTAATTTCAAAAAAACAAATCACCCAAATTGGAGCTCTAGAAGTGAAGTTATCGTTGATTTAAAATCAACCATTTTTTAGGTTCTTCATGATGGAAGTGGAACTGCGGAGCTCACAAATTCTCCCAGTGTTCTCATATTTCTACCAAATCAGTGCCATTGGATAGAGGATTTCAATATATTTCATTTGATATATTATATGTAGTTCTTCCAATAAATATGTCATTCGCTACAACCTCTACAAAATTTCACTTTCAAACTCTCACATGGATGCAACATGAAGATGGGATCGATATATTAAAATTTCTCCATGATATTCAAAAGAAACATGATACAAATAAAGACCTTTTTATTGTTCAGAACACATACCCTTGTATCAAGGATGACTATGATCAAGAATGATATGATTAGTCTAATTTAGAGTCTAATTATGAGGATTGGTATATGGAAAATTGTCATTTATGGGATGACAGCCACTTTCATATTTTATATGAAACTCTAGTCCACCTTATGTAGAGAACATCAATGTGTCAAATCAGGAATCAATTATGACTACCGGTTTCTAGAATATATATTCTATAATATTATGGTTCCTTATGAACTTAGATTGGACCCTTTCCCAATTTGTGGATGGATCTTCTTATTTGGATCCACATGATAGGTTTCAATATTTGGAAAATAATTTTCAGTTGACTATTGGGCTTTGATATCTTCTGCATGGAGTTCACATCAACACTTGGACATGGGACCCCGGTTTACAATGGAAATTGGACTACTTGAACATGGTGCCTTTCATTTCTACATGGGACCTTGGTTCTCTAGTCTACTTCAACACTATGGTCCACACTTATCCATGGGACCCTGGTATATGGCTTTACACCCTCATAACAAGAATCGAGGACAAATATTTCATAAGGGGGATGAAATGTAGTGTAGCTAGAGAAGTAGTGGGGGGACCGGAGGGCCCATAGTAACAATACTGGAGGCCATTCAATGTAAGGTGGACTAGATCCACTATATTATTAAATAAGGCCCACTATGTTAGTTATATATAATAAATGTAAGAGGAATTACTAGAAGGCTCTACTTCTAGAAGTTTTGTTGGATTACTGAGAGGGGGGGTGAATCAGTAATAGCATAATTGTAATCCCTTTTCTCCAAATAATCCAAGTGTTATATCAATGTATAATTATTATCCAATAATGAGCAATAATAAATGAAAAATCACACAAAAACACAATACACCAATGTTTTACGTGGAAACCCAAATCGGGAGAAAACCATAGAATGTTTTATCTTTTATGTCTTGAAGAATTACATTCATTGGAAGCACCAAATTCCTTCGTTTTCCAATTCCAACTGGAAAGAGGCTCCAACCCCATAGTTTCTCAAGATACAACTTGAGGGAAGATCCAACTCCCCAATTCTCTGGCTACAACCACAAGGAGGCTACAACCCCCTATGTTCTTCGGCTACAACCGGAAGGTGGCTACAACCACCTATCCTTGCCCCGTCCAACCACCCTGAAGTAGAAGTAGAATGATCGAACCACTGTTATGCTATCACTGTGAGATATACCACTGTAAACATGTACCAATAAACCTGAACCATGCATCAACCATGCATCAACTTGTACCTCAACCTCTAATCAACCTGTACCATAAACAAGTGCATCAACCATGCACCAACCTGTACCAAACAATCTGTAATCAACCTGTACCATAAACAAGTGAAACCAACCATACACCAAGTATGTACCAATAATTTGTCAAGTACTCATCAACTATGACTCATCAATATGTACCAACATCATCAACTATACACCTCATGTATGTGCCAACTCATCAACTACTTGTCTCAACCATGTACCCAA
>JZKD02S0409981.1:5507-18067 GCA_000966675.3 Picea glauca | reverse complement strand
AAGATCAAGTTAATGATCCCATGGAAGTAGATGACAATAATAACATAGTTCAAGATGATGGGACAAATCAAATGATCCAAGACTTATTCGGTCATCCAAATGAGGATCATGGGGATAATAGTGATGGTATTTATGTTGAACCTATGATTGAAAAGGAAAATAAATGACTTTATAAAGGGTCAAGAGAAAATGTTCTCTCCACTACATTATTGTTGGTGAACTTAAAGGTTATGAATCATTTGTTGAACACTTGTATGACACAAATCCTAAGGTTTGTAATATGTTTCATCACATCTACATAAAGGTTGACTTTTTCCCCTTTTTTTAGTGTTAATTAATGTGTAAACTAAAAATGCAATATTTAGAATTTCTATTCTTTACATTAACAAGTTGTTTTTTATGATTTAGATTGTTAGGTGAATTGTTATAGCAAGATTTTCCTTGTACCCCGTGCAGCTTGCTCAGAAGTCCTTTTCCATTTCCCTATGCAGACATGAAGTTCCATTTTGCACTTTCCAGAACTAAAAATCATATTTTTCCAGATATATGTGCCCTATCAGTTATACAACATGCGTATATGCAAGTTGCACCACTACATCCCACGTACATAGAGTTTTTTGCTCAAAATTAAAAATTGTGTCGGGTTTTGTAACACCCCAGGTTTTGAAACCCCATTTTAAATAATGTGTTGTTACAATGCTGAGAGGCAAGAGTGCCCAAACAATTATTAAAAGGCCAGTGTGCCCAAGACATGTAATTTTTTTATCATTATTAATAATAAATACATGTTTGGCTACTAGACGGACAAGGACTAGAGTTATAGGGGGCTATGATTCCACAAGAGAGGGGGATTGAGGGGCTAAGTGTTTACTCCTATTTTAATTACCCTTTTGTCTAAGGGAGGGGATCGGTTACGTGAGCTTCATGGGGAAGGCAAGGAGGTTCTCGATTCCCCACAAGGTTACTTAAACCCGCCTCTGCTCTGATGGGGGGGTTCGACTGATGGATTTTTCACTGATTTCTTGGACATTCATTCATTTCCCTCACGCACTTTCATGCACCCACTTACCCATTCATTGATCCATCCTCATCCGCGTCTTGGCTTGGGAAAGGGAACCAAACTACTAAATATTAGCCATGGGATAGTTGGTTGTAGTGGTCGTTGGTGTGATCCAGTCGTGATTTGATGCCTGCATGTATGAGATGCATTGGCCTTTGTCTAGCGTTTCTCATGGCTGTGAGTCCTGAGAGTTCCAGCATTGAGATTCTAGACCAGTTGTGTTGGAGCCCGAATAAGGAGAAGGACTGCCTGAGGGACTGCGTGGGAGAGAAGGGTGGAAGTCCGTTCTCTTGGGTGGTGCAAGCTGGGTAGAAGAGAGTTGGGAAGCCTGTGAGAGCTTGGGTGCTGACTAGTTTGGGAAGCCAAGTAACACTCTGGAACCATCCTTGTGGATTCATAACCCTGGCTTGGGGGTGACATTGAGGTTGAATTTTTGAGAAGTAGTGTCTATTGTTGGGTGGAACGTTCTTAGTCTGCAACCAGTTGGTGTCATCTTTCATAAAGATAAGTGCTCTTTGTTATGGTATCGTTTATATGTATATGAATGTATTTTTGATGTATATTTAATTATCATTTAATTGAATCTTTAGACTATGCATGCTTGATGACTAWTGTTKTGCATGTCGTTAAAGTCTTTTCTTTTATGCATCTTTAATTTTTTTAAAGKTATCGGTAAGAGAAAGAAGCCCAAGGGCGGGCTTGAAGGTAGCATACCATGGCATGTGGGTGGTTGGGTATGTTACAGTTTAGTATCAGAGCTTCTGGTTGAAACACTAGGCTAGTATGAGTCGGGCCTGTTGGTCAGAGTCTCAGGGTCAAGATCAAATTCTAACCATGGATTTGAAAATATTGGGAGGAATGGCATTGTAGAATCTACGCAGGAGATAGAACGTCAGAGACCTATGTAAGGGTTTAAAAGGATCGTGACCGTCCCCTTTGAATTCGAGAGCGATCACCACTATAGGATCGAGAGAGATTCGAGATCGTTGGATCAGAGGATAGGTGAACAGGGGTCGTCCGATGAAAAGGAAGCAAGGGTTAAGGTCACAACCATCGGATCCCATTGGAGAGTGAGATCAACGGACAAGAGGCATTGCAGGGAACCAAATTGCATGAGAGATGATTCCCAAGGCAGTCCCGCAATCCAAACCACGGTTTCCCCAAGGGGTTACGTGTCAGCGTCAGGAGAATTGCAGGGCGAAAAGAGGGTTACTTCAAACCGTCGATGCGTGCCCCCGCAAATCGAAACGAAGTGAGTGATGTGACATGTTAGGGCTTGAACATCGAAACTATGTATAGATGAAGTAGATCCTGAACGTTGATCACCAAGAGGAACGTGTCAGTAGATCAATAACTCTGAAGAAATCAATTCGAGAGGTTTTCAGTTGAGGTTTGAAACTCCTGAAGCCTGGAGAGCCGGAGAGCCAAATTAAATCTCGATCGTCTGATCATTGAAAATAGATCTCAGTCTCCAGATCGTTCGGAGTAAATCTCAAGCGTCGGATCATCTAAGGTGAATCTAGGTGGTCTAATCCAAAAGAGACGTGGCGTAAATATGTGGATTTCAGGTGAAGACCTGAAGTAAGCCTTAGCCGTCTGATTTAAGAGGACACATGAAAAAATCTGGTGTACTTTAGGGAGGTTTGAAGTTTGAGATTTTTGAAACCCAAAGACCCGAAAGGATCTCAACCATTGATCTACCGAGAGCCATGCATCACCAGATCTAGGGCTTCAGATAAAATCCAGTGGGGCCAGATAAGTTTTGAAATTTGAGATTTTTGAAGTCCAAAGACCCAAAGTAAGCCTCAACCACCAGATTAAGGAGGACACACGGTGTAGATCCATGGAATCTGGGTGAATACCCGAAGTGAATCTTAGTTGTCTGATCTAGGAGGACACATGGAAACAGATTAGCCGGTTCGGGAATTCAAAGTTCGGGAGAATTGGAAGTGTGCTAGTATGGAAACTCCCAAAGTCCCAAAGCCTGAAGATTCGAAGTTATGGGGTACGATGACGTCACTAGGAGGTGATGTGGACCCCAGAATTTCCCAAAGTGATGTGACTTATGGATGTCACCTGGGATAACATGGACACATGGGATGTGTGCCACGTGTCAGTAAGTTTTTAGCATATGGAGTATTGAAATGTCAATTAGAATGTGACATGTGTCACTCACCCGATTGGGCCACATGTCTGCTTCCAGTATTTCACAACGTGGCGATAGATTGTGTAGTCTAGAGACTAGGCACTCCAGTGGGGAAGGATGTGACGGGTTGCGTTGGGTCGAAAACTCTAGAAGGCCTGAAGGCTGGAGTATGTATCGACCGTTGATTCCATAAGACACACGTCGAAGGATCTCCGACTTCGGGTGAAAGCACTCCGAGAGAAAGTGCAAGAAGAAAGTTTCGAAACTTTTGAAGACCGAAGAGTTGAAACGATTCATAGTCATTGATCTGTGGGAGGACACCCATCGCCAAATCATGAAATCTAGGTAAAATTATTTCGGGAGTAGGCAAGCAAGGAAATATGAGAATCCCGAAGAGCGAAGTCCCGAAGTGGATCTCGATCGTTGATTGTGAAAGAAGACAAGGACCGTTGATCCGATTCTGGTTGAAATTTCCGAAGTCCCGAAGCTCTGGACAAGCTCTTTTTCAGCTAAGCGCAGGGTCGTGGCCATGGTCATATGCAGATTGAGAGTTGAGGGAAGGAGGATAAGGGCCAAATTAGTTGTCTTTGATACAGAAAGGTACTAAGGAAGGATTTAGTTGTGGTTTCTAGTCGTGGTCACCTGGGAAGGTGGTTTGAAGGAAGCGCCTATGCAAGATGAAATTCTGTGTCAGCCAAGAAAAACAGGACACTGTTATTTTTGGAGAATGGGGATATGATATCCATGAACAAAAAAATAAAGAGCCCTGTAGCATGGTTTGGAAATTTTGTTTATCATATGCATAATTCTAACAAAATGGTCGCTTGCACATTTTGCAGAATTAAGGGGCTCAAGCACATCAACTCAGGATGTGTATTGAAGAAATGGAAGAAGGTGAGGGAGCCTCCAGTCATGATAAGGAGGCCAAAGGATAGAATACCAAAGTTGGTAATGCAAAGACAAATTCTAATGGACGCAAGGGAAAAGGAGAGAAGGAAACATTACTAGAAATGGTAAGAAGCATGAATATGGAAGTGCAGAGCTATAAAGAAGACAACGGGATACTGATGAGAGAGAAAAGTTAGATAAATGCTCAAGAGTTGCAGAGCTTAAATTAGTTGCAGAGACAAACGAAGAAGGGATCCAAATCAAGACAAGATGAAGAAGGAAGGTTCCATGAAAGAAGGGATGATCGCAGAAGAGTTGGTTATCTAGAAGTGCTAGCAGAGCTCATGGACACCACTCACCTCCTTACTCAGAAAGAGAGTTTTATGCAGTGGATGATCCCGTAAGAAGTTCAGAGGTGTCTTCTGTCAGACACCAAAGAAGGAAACAAGAGGTAGATATTTTGCAAGGAGAGATGAGGAAGCTCAAGCCACCTTCCTTTGAGGGTGAAAGAGAAAGGGAAGATGATGTTGAATCATGGTTTCTTAGAATCCAAAGATATTTTTAGTTTCATAACTATTCATCCAACCTGGAAGCCGGGATTTCCACCTACCATTTACATGGGAAAGCTACAATGTGGTGGGACCAACTAAAGAAAGTGGAACATGTTAATGAAAGTAGGATCACTTGGAAGCAGTTCAAGACGTATTTCCAGAAGGAGTACCTCTCAGAGAATTTCTATGACAAGAAAATGCAGGATTTCTTTGAACTCAGGTTGGGAAGCATGACTATGGTAGAGTACAAGAAGAAGTTCTTGGGATTGTTAAAGTATGTTAGGTTCATTGGTGATGAGAAAGTGAAAATACAGAGATTTCTAAGTGGACTGCTAGGATTTTATAAGGAAAAGATCAAGTATGACGAGCCCAAGACCTTGACTGAAGCCATCAGGAAGGATAAATACCTGTATGAGCAAGGCTAGGGAAGACAATCTCTGCAGAAATCTTGGAAGGACAATAAAAATGCAAAGTACTATCAAAGGAGGAAAGGATTCAAAACTTCCTTCAATAGGAATGAGCCTAATAGAAATCATCAAGATCAGTATGCTAAGGGAGGTTTCAAGAAAGAATATTCCTTGGGAAAAATGGGAAGACCACCAATCCTATGTTGGGGATGCAAGGAAGATCTCTTGTACAAGGATTTCCCACACAGAAAAGACAGAGTGAATATTGTGCACAACATCCAAGAGGCTACAACAGTTGAAGATATGGGAAGAATCTATGCAGCTTTAAATGATCGACAAGCAGAGTACCAGTCCAATATGATCGAGGTGGAAGGTAAGATCATAAATCAACCTATTGCTATTTTGATTGATTCAAGAGAAAGTCATTTCTACATTGATCCTAAGATAGTGAATAGATTACNTATGCATGCTTGATGACTATTGTTTTGCATGTCGTTAAAGTCTTTTCTTTTATGCATCTTTAATTTTTTTAAAGGTATCGGTAAGAGAAAGAAGCCCAAGGGCGGGCTTGAAGGTAGCATACCATGGCATGTGGGTGGTTGGGTATGTTACAGTTTGGTATCAGAGCTTCTGGTTGAAACACTAGGCTGGTATGAGTCGGGCCTGTTGGTCAGAGTCTCAGGGTCAAGATCGAATTCTAACCATGGATTTGAAAATATTGGGAGGAATGGCATTGTAGAATCTACGCAGGAGATAGAACGTCAGAGACCTATGTAAGGGTTTCAAAGGATCGTGATCGTCCCCTTTGAATTCAAGAGCGATCACCACTATAGGATCGAGAGAGATTCGAGATCGTTGGATTAGGGGATAGGTGAACAGGGGTCGTCCGATGAAAAGGAAGCAAGGGTTAAGGTCACAACCATCGGATCCCATTGGAGAGTGAGATCAACGGACAAGAGGCATTGCAGGGAACCAAATTTCATGAGAGATGATTCCCAAGGCAGTCCCGCAATCCAAACCACGGTTTCCCCAAGGGGTTACGTGTCAGCGTCAGGAGAATTGCGGGGCGAAAAGAGGGTTACTTCAAACCGTCGATGCGTGCCCCCGCAAATCGAAACGAAGTGAGTGATGTGACATGTTAGGGCTTGAACATCGAAACTCTGTATAGATGAAGTAGATCCTGAACGTCGATCACCAAGAGGTACGTGTCAGTAGATCAATAACTCTGAAGAAATCAGTTCGAGAGGTTTTCAGTTGAGGTTTGAAACTCCTGAAGCCTGGAGAGCCGGAGAGCCAAATTAAATCTCGATCATCTAATCATTGAAAATAGATCTCAGTCACCAGATCATTCGGAGTAAATCTCAAGCGTCGGATCGTCTAAGGTGAATCTAGGTCGTCTAATCCAAAAGAGACGTGGCGTAAATATGTGGATTTCAAGTGAAGACCTGAAGTAAGCCTTAGCCGTCTGATTTAAGAGGACACATGAAAAAATCTGGTGTACTTTAGGGAGGTTTGAAGTTTGAGATTTTTGAAACCCAAAGACCCGAAAGGATCTCAACCATTGATCTACCGAGAGCCATGCATCACCAGATCTAGGGCTTCAGATAAAATCCAGTGGGGCCAGATAAGTTTTGAAATTTGAGATTTTTGAAGTCCAAAGACCCAAAGTAAGCCTCAACCACCAGATTAAGGAGGACACACGGTGTAGATCCATGGAATCTGGGTGAATACCCGAAGTGAATCTTAGTTGTCTGATCTAGGAGGACACATGGAAACAGATTAGCCGGTTCGGGAATTCAAAGTTCGGGAGAATTGGAAGTGTGCTAGTATGGAAACTCCCAAAGTCCCAAAGCCTGAAGATTCGAAGTTATGGGGTACGATGACGTCACTAGGAGGTGATGTGGACCCCAGAATTTCCCAAAGTGATGTGACTTATGGATGTCACCTGGGATAACATGGACACATGGGATGTGTGCCACGTGTCAGTAAGTTTTTAGCATATGGAGTATTGAAATGTCAATTAGAATGTGACATGTGTCACTCACCCGATTGGGCCACATGTCTGCTTCCAGTATTTCACAACGTGGCGATAGATTGTGTAGTCTAGAGACTAGGCACTCCAGTGGGGAAGGATGTGACGGGTTGCGTTGGGTCGAAAACTCTAGAAGGCCTGAAGGCTGGAGTATGTATCGACCGTTGATTCCATAAGACACACGTCGAAGGATCTCCGACTTCGGGTGAAAGCACTCCGAGAGAAAGTGCAAGAAGAAAGTTTCGAAACTTTTGAAGACCGAAGAGTTGAAACGATTCATAGTCATTGATCTGTGGGAGGACACCCATCGCCAAATCATGAAATCTAGGTAAAATTATTTCGGGAGTAGGCAAGCAAGGAAATATGAGAATCCCGAAGAGCGAAGTCCCGAAGTGGATCTCGATCGTTGATTGTGAAAGAAGACAAGGACCGTTGATCCGATTCTGGTTGAAATTTCCGAAGTCCCGAAGCTCTGGACAAGCTCTTTTTCAGCTAAGCGCAGGGTCGTGGCCATGGTCATATGCAGATTGAGAGTTGAGGGAAGGAGGATAAGGGCCAAATTAGTTGTCTTTGATACAGAAAGGTACTAAGGAAGGATTTAGTTGTGGTTTCTAGTCGTGGTCACCTGGGAAGGTGGTTTGAAGGAAGCGCCTATGCAAGATGAAATTCTGTGTCAGCCAAGAAAAACAGGACACTGTTATTTTTGGAGAATGGGGATATGATATCCATGAACAAAAAAATAAAGAGCCCTGTAGCATGGTTTGGAAATTTTGTTTATCATATGCATAATTCTAACAAAATGGTCGCTTGCACATTTTGCAGAATTAAGGGGCTCAAGCACATCAACTCAGGATGTGTATTGAAGAAATGGAAGAAGGTGAGGGAGCCTCCAGTCATGATAAGGAGGCCAAAGGATAGAATACCAAAGTTGGTAATGCAAAGACAAATTCTAATGGACGCAAGGGAAAAGGAGAGAAGGAAACATTACTAGAAATGGTAAGAAGCATGAATATGGAAGTGCAGAGCTATAAAGAAGACAACGGGATACTGATGAGAGAGAAAAGTTAGATAAATGCTCAAGAGTTGCAGAGCTTAAATTAGTTGCAGAGACAAACGAAGAAGGGATCCAAATCAAGACAAGATGAAGAAGGAAGGTTCCATGAAAGAAGGGATGATCGCAGAAGAGTTGGTTATCTAGAAGTGCTAGCAGAGCTCATGGACACCACTCACCTCCTTACTCAGAAAGAGAGTTTTATGCAGTGGATGATCCCGTAAGAAGTTCAGAGGTGTCTTCTGTCAGACACCAAAGAAGGAAACAAGAGGTAGATATTTTGCAAGGAGAGATGAGGAAGCTCAAGCCACCTTCCTTTGAGGGTGAAAGAGAAAGGGAAGATGATGTTGAATCATGGTTTCTTAGAATCCAAAGATATTTTTAGTTTCATAACTATTCATCCAACCTGGAAGCCGGGATTTCCACCTACCATTTACATGGGAAAGCTACAATGTGGTGGGACCAACTAAAGAAAGTGGAACATGTTAATGAAAGTAGGATCACTTGGAAGCAGTTCAAGACGTATTTCCAGAAGGAGTACCTCTCAGAGAATTTCTATGACAAGAAAATGCAGGATTTCTTTGAACTCAGGTTGGGAAGCATGACTATGGTAGAGTACAAGAAGAAGTTCTTGGGATTGTTAAAGTATGTTAGGTTCATTGGTGATGAGAAAGTGAAAATACAGAGATTTCTAAGTGGACTGCTAGGATTTTATAAGGAAAAGATCAAGTATGACGAGCCCAAGACCTTGACTGAAGCCATCAGGAAGGATAAATACCTGTATGAGCAAGGCTAGGGAAGACAATCTCTGCAGAAATCTTGGAAGGACAATAAAAATGCAAAGTACTATCAAAGGAGGAAAGGATTCAAAACTTCCTTCAATAGGAATGAGCCTAATAGAAATCATCAAGATCAGTATGCTAAGGGAGGTTTCAAGAAAGAATATTCCTTGGGAAAAATGGGAAGACCACCAATCCTATGTTGGGGATGCAAGGAAGATCTCTTGTACAAGGATTTCCCACACAGAAAAGACAGAGTGAATATTGTGCACAACATCCAAGAGGCTACAACAGTTGAAGATATGGGAAGAATCTATGCAGCTTTAAATGATCGACAAGCAGAGTACCAGTCCAATATGATCGAGGTGGAAGGTAAGATCATAAATCAACCTATTGCTATTTTGATTGATTCAAGAGAAAGTCATTTCTACATTGATCCTAAGATAGTGAATAGATTACAATTGGAGAAAAGTAAACTTGGAAAAACAAGTTTGGTTCAGTTAGCCACTAGAACCAAAAGAAGAATCCATGATATGGTTAGAAGTTGTTCCATAAGTCTTAATGGCGTGAATACTAGTATTGATCTAAATATCATACTATTGGGGTCTTATGATATTCTGATTGGAATGGATTGGTTGGACAAGCATCGTGCTCTCCTAGATTTTCATAATGAGACATTTACATGTCTTGATGGAAATGGAAAATAGAGCACTGTGGAAGGAATTCCAAGACCCATCTCTATAAGAGAGATTTCAGCCTTACAACTGAAAAGATGTTTTAGGAAGGGATGTCAATTGTATGCAGCTCATGTGGAAGAGCCAGATAATACAAAGGGGCCAAGCCTCAAAGATTTCTCGGTACTACAGGAATTTGAAGATGTATTCCAAGAAATACCCGGATTGCCACCAAGAAGGGAGATAGATTTCTCAATTGATTTAGTGCCAGGATCTGCCCCGGTGTCAAAAACACCAGATTTAAAACAATTCCAAATGTAGTTGGAAGAATTGTTGAAGAAAGGGTACATACCTCCAAGTGTTTTACCTTGGGGAGCACCAATACTTTTTGTCAAAAAGAAGGATGGAACCTTGGGTTGTGTATTGACTTCCGACAATTGAACAAGTACACTATAAAGAAAAAGTATCCTCTACCCCGATTTGATGACCTCTTTGATCAACTAAGAGGAGAAAATATATTCTCAAAGATTGACCTGAGGGAAGGATACCATCAGGTAAGAATCAAGGAAGAAGACATTCATAAGACAAGCTTTAGGACCAGGTATGGGCATTATGAATTTGTAGTGCTGCCATTTGGACTGACCAATGCACTAGTTGTCTTCATGTGTTGAATGAATGGTATATTAAGGAACTATTTGGATGAGTTTTTCATAGTATTCTTGGATGACATACTTATCTATTCTAAGTCTAAAGAAGAGCATGAACATCACTTAAGACTAGTATTGCAAGTACTGAGAGAACATCAGTTGTATGCCAAGTTGAGTAAGTGTTATTTTTATCAAAAGCAGATCCATTACTTGGGACACATTATTTTAGAGCAGGGCATAGCAGTAGATCCAGAGAAGATCGAAGCCATTAGAGGATGGCCAACACCCAGAAATGTGTCAGACATCATATATTTTATGGGATTAGCTGGCTACTATAGAAGGTTCATAATAGGGTTCTCTAAGATTTCTCATCCCATCACTTATTTTCAAAAGAAGGGAACTAAATTTGAATGGACACTCAAGTGTGAAAGGAATCTTAATATGTTGAAGGAATTACTTACTAGTGCACCTGTGTTAAAGATTGCTGACCCAAATGAAATTTCTTTGGTATGTACAGACGCATGTAAGGAAGGAATTGGGGGAGTCCTCACACAAAATGGACATGTCATTGGATATGAGTCAAAAAATCTTAAGGAACATGAGAGGAACTATGCCATGCATGACTTGGAACTTGTTTCCATTTTTCACGCCTTGAGGATGTGGGGGCATTATCTCATGGGGAAGAAATTTGAATTAAGGACAAACCACATTGGCTTGAAGTATCTTTTTGAATAGCCGACCTTGAATGCCAGGCAAACAAGATGGCTGGAATTTTTAAGTGAATATGACTTCGATATCAAGCATATCAAGGGCAAGTAGAATAAAGTTGTCGATGCACTTAGTAGAAGAGTGCATACCATGCATGCTACTTTTGTCAGTATGCATCAGTCAGACTTGAAGAACAAAATTTTATATGGTCTTGTTATAGACCAGCATTACCTACAGGTAAAGGAAAATTTATAGTAGGGAGATGTACAACAGAAAATAAAGGAGTATGAGATAAAGGAAGACACATTACTCATGTATAAAAATAGAATCTATTTTCCTAGTTCTTGAGAACTGAGGAATTTGGTACTGAAGGAAATGCATGATGTCCCTTATGCTAGACATCCTAGTTACCAGAAAACAATTACAGTTGTAAGAAGCCAGTTCTTTTGACCGAGAATGAAGAAGGATGTTGTTGATTACATCACTCGATGTATGGAATGTCAGAAGGTGAAGGTTGGGAATAAGCACCCATTAGGTTTACTGCATCCATTGCCAATTCCAGAGAAGAAATGGAAAGTGATCACCATGGATTTCATCATGGGATTACCTAGAACGAATAAGAAACATGATTCAATCGTGGTGGTGGTTGAAAAATTAACAAAAAATGCTCAATTTGTGCCTGTGAAGACAACGCATACAATGACTAATATTGCAGAAATTTTCATGAAGGAAATTGCTAGGTTGCATGGGATACCTAGGACAATTGTCTTGGACAAAGATACAAATTTTACCTCCAATTTCTGGAGGGGATTGTTTAAAGGATTTGGCACAAATCTAAACTTCATCGCAACATATCATCCCCAAAAAGATGGGCAAACAGAGAGAGTCAATCAAATAATTGAAGACATGTTGAGAATGTATGTGATGGATAAGCCATCTAAGTGGGAAGATTACTTACACTTGGTTGAGTTTGCATATAATAATGGGTATGAAGCTTCATTAAGAATGAGCCCATTTGAATCCTTGTATTGTAGGAAATGTGATACTCCAGTAAGCTAGGACAACCTAGCATATAGAGTGGTACTTGGGCCGGAGTTGCTCAAGGACATGGAAGACCAGGTGGTCAAGATTAAGCTGAATTTAAAGGCAGCTCAGGATAGACAAAAAGTCTATGCAGACAAGAACAAGACATATAGAGAATTTAAAGTAGGGGAGCATGTACTTTTGAAATTGAAGCCCAAGAAAAGCTCATTGAAATTGGGTAGCTATACAAATCTGGTAGCCAGATTATGTGGTCCATTTGAAATATTGAACAGAATAGGGCTAGTTGCATACATGCTTGCATTGCTTGCTTCCATGAATGTGCATAATGTATTTCATGTATCTTTACTAAAGCAATATGTACATGAACCTAACCATGTTATTGATTGGCATCTGATTCAGGTAGAGATGGAGGGAGATTTTCAGGTTCAGCCAATGTGGGTATTGGACAGAAAAGTCAAAATGCTCCGGAATTGAGTTATAGAGCTAGTAAAAGTTCAGTGTACCTGCTACGGTCCTGAATATTCTACTTGGGAGCATGAAGATGCCATGCGGGCAGAGTACCCACATCTTTTT
>JZKD02S0409970.1:0-18068 GCA_000966675.3 Picea glauca | reverse complement strand
TACATGCAACCCCCCTTCAGCCAAGTTTTGTTGGGTAAATATCCCTTACGGACTTAGCATTTAAGGGCTTTGATCATGCATGCAGAAAATGACCATTCAAAAGGCCTCTACTTTTCCTATTCTCCCAACACAAAACCCCACATTCATGCAATACAAAGGTATCAACAAGATTCAGTAACTCTACTTTAAGTCCTTCATTTGATGTCGATCCATTTCTTTTCTCTTGCTCTTTGATTGTAATCCTCCTTCCAAAGCTAGTCTGTATTCACACATGCACAAAAAAAGAGCTACAAACATGCATTTCATATACTAATTGTTGGGTTAGTTTTGAAAATATCATAAAATAAACATTCAATTTGAACACATGATATGGTGGGACGGGAAAAGTATTCCTTTTTGTATTAATCTTTAAAAGAGTAAACTTACAATATGTGGTCGACACTACTCCTCGAAACTGGTCCTGGAATCCTCTTCAATTATCCTCCAATTGCTTTTCTCTATACTTCTCTTTGCACAAGGATGGCTAAAGGTTGGGACAAAGGGAATGCCAAGTTGGGTATAGTTTCTTTACTATGATTTTCCTCCTTTCAAATGGGACCCCTACCCCTTCTTTTATAGGCTAGAAGGAGCTAGGTATTTGGTCAAGTGACCATCCATGCATCGCCGAACGGTTTAGTTAACTTTCCCAAAGTTGTTTGTTCCATCGGAAAATTTCCTTTATTCATGATTTTGTAGGTAAACGCTGGTTGTAATGAGTCAGCTAGCATGTACACTCGTGCAGTAATGCAGCAGGGCGCGTGGGCTTCTAAAAATGGGTTTTTTAAGAAGATTTGTTTAGTGATGGCTTGGGAAAGAAGGGCTATGAGATGGCTTGATTCCATGTAAGCATGTATTGTGAAAATTAGGGTTATAATAGATGCCCCCTAATGTGTGAGGTCAGAAGAGCATCTGATGGCCAAAATACATTACCAATATTTACCAATGTACTGAACCAGTGAGCCCAGGAACCAGAATTCGGGAGGTGCCATCCACAAAATAACAATTGTCTCACTGAGGTGGGCATACCCATGCTCAGGATAAAATAAAATCATGGATGCCAATCAAATACACTGCATATCCATGTCATATAACTATATAGAGTGTAGTCATGAGCAATACACAATAGATCTACATCTCGAAATCAAAATATATACATGTATTGTATCCATCTTCCAGAAGCTGATACAACCTAATGGTTGGAGATAACAACATTAGAGCTCGAGAAAAAACTTAAAAAATCTTCAAAACTCGAGTAGGAGTGTATGAATTCACTACCCAGAGGTCTTTAACGGCTCGTCAGGCTTGGACTAGAGGATCTTTGATGATCAGACTGAAGGCTTCTTTGATTTCGAACAAAGATTTGATTGGGTTTTCAGGATGGTCGGGCATGAGGGAAAGAGACAAATTGCAGAAAGGCCGACTTAGGCTTGGTAAAAACTTCCCTTGTATAATAGCACAACAAATGATGAGACTCAGACAGCATGGCATTGGCATAAGTTCACGATGAAGTAGGCAACACAAACTCTCCATATGTTTGGAAGAATAACCAAAAGGAGGAGGACACAACTCGTATGTAGCAAGAACAACTTCCTAAGGTCATATTAAATCCCAGGGCTTGACAAAAAAATGAAAGGATGTTCTTTATCCAAGGGAGACTCATTGTGCTGCCAATAAATAAAAGAAAATACTTTTCCCTTCCTCTTTTTCGGGTATATTTGTTTTTTTTGTCTTTTTCAATTAATTATGAAAAGCTTGAAAAATAATAATTAATGCTATGTTACAAAGGAGGAATGAGTGTTGCAAACATACTAGTTCTAGGCATAAGGACAATACTGATGTTCAAAGAAAGGACACTCGAAAAAATCCCTCCAGGGGTCAAGGTGTCAAGACATAAAGGCAAAGTGCTACAAGGCTTGCATTATAAGGCATGCTTCAGATGGTTCAGTTGAGAGCAACATGGAGCCGACATTAGGCCAAAGACACAATAATACAAATGCGGTTAACAAGACACAATGATAATGTCCTTCGATGTAAATTTAATGAGCCCAGAGAAGATAAGCTTAGTCATTTTTCATGTTTAGAGAGTTTGAAAAATGTAAAAGGAGACTCCACTGTGGTACCTTTTTTGAAGGTAGTCTAGTCAGTTCGAAAAAGGGGTAAATTAGCACTGAAAATATGTCTATTCAAAACCATTTTAATGAGTGTGATAAAGACAAGATCACTCGACAATTTTTTCATTTTTAAGAAGTTTGAAAAAGGATTAACTATGGACTCCATCAGGAATGTTCTTCTGGAACAGTTTAACGAGTGTGAAAGAATAAGGTCACTCAATGATCTTTTCAATTTTAGGGAGTCTGAAAAGAGCTTAACTATGGACTTCGTGGGGGTTCCTTTTTCTTAAATTTAGTCCCTCAGGCCCGAAAAAGGGTTAAAATAATACCTGAGAATACTCTTCTAGGGGACTAGAACTCCTAGAGTATGCCTTTGTTCATATAGTTGACCATCTGGACCGAAAAAGGGGTAAACTACCCCCAGACAAACGTGACTTCAAATTTCAGTTTAACGAGTGTGAAATGCCACAAGATCGCTCGACAATCTTTTCATGTTTAGAGGGTCTTAAAAGGGATTAAAAGAAGACTCGTTATGTTTTTTGGGAGTCTTGAGGGTGAGGTCAAGAGTGACTATGAATTATGAAAAATGAGGCTCAAACTCGTAATCAAGAAAAACTAAAGAGGACTCTCAATCCTATAGTCATTATTAATAGCATGGACACCAAAATGAAACCAAGATCTACCTAGGGCATCCATGTTAAGGTAGGCTCTACCACCAAATTACGAAACTTCTAAAGCAGTAATGATGGTTCCATGTCGCCACATGATGGGATCGATCCTATGGTAAAGCGGAAAAGACAACAAGATGCAAGATGTGGAGGTGGAATCCTAACTGAAATGCAACGAGTTGGCAAAAATACTTTTTACCAAAGGACCTTCAAAAATGACCCAAAACTCCAAAAAGGTTCCAAATACCTAAAGAAACTTTTTGCGTGACCATCCAAAGAAAACTCCTCGACCATGTTAAAATATTTCTAGTTTAGAAAAAATGACAAAAAGGTCTGAAAATTGACAAAAAGAGGCTAAAAAATCTATAAAGAGAAGCTGGCAGCTCATTATCACCATTGTTAATTCAGAAATTGACTAAAAGCCAAAAGTACCCCTTTGTGAAAAGAGTTGATTCTGGGAGCCTCAGTAGACGAAACAACCATCCTCTTGGACCAAATAAGTATAAACTACCTCATATTGCAATTCAATTCTTTCTTTATGCATTTATTTTTATTTTTGGGAGGGTCGTCGACCTTTTAAAAGGTCATCCCTAGGTCCATGCAGGCTGTCCTATGACAACACATGTGTACACTCATTTTTTCTTATGGATGACCACATGTACATGTGACTATCATCAAAATAACCCACGTGGACCATCCCTTTAGTGTAAAACATTAAAAAGGCAAGAGTTAACCCTCCTGAACTTGGTTTATTTGCAGGATGTATGTTCAATGGATGCAAAGAGAGCATGAGGATATTGATGAGTTGGTCGATGTGGACCCTAATTATCTTGTTGCATTAATGCAATGTGGCTTGTTAAAGTTTTACCATTGTCTATTCATGCGAGCACAACCTAGGCTATTGAATGCCTTAGTTCATTATTGGCATCCTGATGTTGAGGCCTTTATGTTAGAGGGGAAATATCTAGTGCCAACGATAGAGGACATATACTTTTTGACTGGACTCTCCAGGAGAGGGGAACCATTCAATTTTTGTACCTTTCCTTCAGGGCCTCTCAACATATCGGAGTTGATTGGACTCCACTGTGAAGCTGACACTGAGAGAACGAGATCACAGGTGTCGATAAGAAATATTTCAAACTTATCATTGAAAGTGATAATGTTTCTCATTGGGAAGATTACTGGGTCTGCATCTTTGCATCAGGCTTCCCATGCACAAATGAATTGTGCATTTCAGTGCTTAAATGCACAAATATTTGACTGGAGCACCACATTATTGGATCGTATGAAAAGACAACTAACCGATTGTCGGTTACGGAATTAGAGGAACTTCAGGTTTGGAATGATTCTCTTCTCTTTTTTCTTTGAAAGAGTGCCCAGTTTCATCCCTCGAGAGGTGGTAAGAGGGCACCTAGCCTCTAGCCTTGCGTTATGAAGATGGGTGGTGTTGATTCCACGACAGGGGAGAGGAAGGACCATTGAGGCTTTTGATGACAACTTTTTTTCTTGGTTGTCGCGACAGATCTTGGTCATAGAGGATTACCCCTATTACAGAATTGACTTCTCAAGAGATCCTGAGATACTGGTGCCTCCTGGCAAAGAGCGTTGTGAGATGGGTAAGATTTTGTTTTGTTTATTATTGTTTTTATGAGGTTTTTTTATCTATATCATTTTTTTATTATATCAGAGTATTTAACAAAAATGTGTTTGTTGTATGCAGATGTGGGGCCAGTGCGACCAACAGATTATGCGAGGAACAAGCGATGTCCTTGGCCAGAGGTTTCACTCACCACCGTAGGGGAACCAGTAACAGTAGTAGGGCTTCCAACCGGTGAGGCTGAGAGAGTTTTGAGACGAGTAGAGAGAAATTTTACCTCGCTCACTCACACCGTTCCTATGGCAGAGATTGAGGATCAACCTCATGTACTGGGGGTGCCATGGATGTGGGTCCAGCTTTTTTAGCGTTTGGAAAACATCGTTGATCATTACAATAGGGTCCATAGGCCCCATCCTTAGTTAGGCTAGACTTTTCACATGTCAAGGGAACTACTTGTATAGTTTTGAGGGCATAATCCCTATGACTCGTTACTTGTTGTATTTTTGAGGCGCTTGCACCCACCTATGTACTCTGGTGTTTTTGATATTATATATGGGTTTTTATGTTTTTTTTATTTTTTTATGGAATACATCTAATTTACAAATGTATTTACATGTGTGTGTGTGCAGTATGCCAATCTAATACATGATTAGCTATGGAATATGTAACTTGATTCAATCTCCTAGGAACATCGATATGTGTAATGTAATCAAAGCTTCATTCTAAGAGACATACCCTAAGGAACCCTCAGTGTAGAGTAGGATCATAAATGTGGTAAACTCCATTTAACTGAGACACAACTAGCTGAGCATCTAAATATACCCGGAGGTGAGAGATACCATGTGACACAGTGTCATGCAACAACTCTAAAACTGTACTGTATTTGGCAACATTGTTTGTGGTGTCACCTAAACAGATACCTCCTGAAGATAACAACTATCCTTGAGGTGTGTAAATTACCCAAGATACAGAAGCAAGCCTCCGAGTTTGTCATCTTGCGCCATCTGCGAACCCAATGAACACCTCTAATTCACTTGACATCTGCCATAGTGAAAAAGATGACATCAAATGACACATCCATAAAACCAAAAAGGTAAAAACACAAACGCAAAAAACATGTATAGGAACTATACATATGTTACAAAAATTTACCCAAGGTGACCTACCTATGAGTAATACTTCTTGAGGTAGAGCCCATTTCTAGGATCTGCCAAAGCATTTCCCTCAAAGTCTACCAGATGATAAGAACACTTTTTTAAAACCTCTTTTACGATGAAAGGTATGAACCACATGGGTTTGAACTTGCCTGCCCCCAGGGGGTCCTTATCTTGGTCAAAAACCAGGACAAGGTCGCCTTCCGAAAAAATCCTAGGACAAACGAACCGATCATATTGACACTTAACCTTTTGTTTGTGAGCTTCGTTGGCCAAGGCCACATCACGACATTTCTCATTGAGTTGTTTGAAGTATAACAAATGTTCTTCAAGTGGTGAAGTGTTTGGAAATAACTGTACTGCCAATTTTAGAGATGGGATCTGACACTCTATAGGAAAGACCACTTCAATTATGCTTAACTCTGGGAGGAAGTAAGATTTGTGATTAAGATCATCCCAAGGTTTTTCTGGACTAGTCATTGCCTCAATGATTGCTTCGTCAGAGGGCAAGACTAATTCTAAAGAGTCTGTATCAGGGAGGGAACCTTGAGCCCAAATAGGCTCTAATGTCGGATCTAACTCATGTGTAGGAGTTGGATTAGGATTGACAAAATCTTACTAGACTAAAGAGTACACTACTTCTGCCACAGACAAGGGCATGGACATACCATGGTGCCCTGTCCCTTCCATCGTGGCCAATTGGGAAGGAAAAATTCATGGATTGTTGAAGTAATTCGTGCGAAATGATGAAACCTCAAAAATGTCAACCTTATGGTGTATTATATGAACTTCACATCACCCTGAGGAGGTGGATAATCAAATTTACTCATCAAAGGTGGGCACAAACCAAATCCTATGTTAACTATGTTAGGTTGAGTATTATCAATCATTGGGACCGTGGATGCCCCCGATGAAGGGTCAGAACAGGAGAAATACAATTGATAAATGGTCACGATCCGAACTTCGTGTGGAAACAACAAGACCTGAAAAACTGTCATGACCACTGCTTGCATGGAATAGGTCCAACTCCTGCCTAACAAAATATTGTAGTTGAGCGATGCATCAACTACCTCGACTTCTACACACACGGTTTCCCCCCCTAGCTACACTGGGAAAGAAGGGATGATGCCATGTGGCCAAAAAGAATGACCGTCTAAAGTGATGAGGAGAGTAGGTGATGGAGACAAAGCGGGCTGGCTAATGACCTTCCAAGACGCCAAAGACATCACACATGTTGAGGTTGCCTCATCAACCACTGTGCGGAAAATGTTCTGAGTAAAAGTTTTCATGGTGTAAGCCACTACTATCTGGAATGCTACGTGGTAAGGGAGATGAGGCTTTATTTCATTCGCATCAAGCATGATCATACCTAGGTTACAAGTCTCAGTAGATCCTAAAGCAACTAACAGAGCCTTTCTCTGGGAAGGGCAGCTCTGGAGGACTTCCAAAGCCGACATCGCACAAGGGGTTTGAGACAAATCTTCTACCACAGAGTAGTTCTGGGTATCCCTTTGTTATTGGATAAATCCGTAGGTGCGGACAGTAACCGATCTCCCTAGATCCACCTAGATCTAGAACAAAGCAAGACAGAACATGACTCTTTTCCTAGATTCCAACCATTGAATTAAATAGGAGGCAAGAACAAATGACATACCTTATTATCGCTTCCTATGGTCTTTGTTTCTCCCACTTCACTCCAGTNTTTTTCTCAGGAGAAAGTTCTTATGAAGAGCATGAGTACACCATCATTAATACATCACCAAGATGACCAAAATCATGGGTAACAGAATACCCCCCAAAGTATGAGGTTGGAAACCAGTGACAACCGATAGACTTTGTAAGCTGCATGTGTGTGTCGGGAACCAGGAGCACACCTAATCGGAAACCTGTGAACAACCAAGCATCTGCAGAATATCATATATATCAATTTTGAGGTAGGCATTCCCATACTCAGATCACAGACTGATGACATTATATACATGGGTCATGGCCACCAATCATACACTATGGATCCATGCCGTCAAAATATAGCATAGCCACCGGAATACACTGTGGATCTATGCGAGAAATTTCAAATCAAGATGACATAGCCACGAGAAATACACAATGGATCTATGTGTCGCAAATTATACATAATCCATTGTAACCTGTATCACAAAGATGATATCTAGGGTCTTCAATCTCATCACCCAAAGTACGAATCTAACCATGTGATTACATGTGTTGAAGTCGAACATGGTAGAAACCATTTGATTACCGGTCATTGATGTAACCGTTAAAAAATACGAGGGAAATCACCATTGATGTCAATGACTCCCAAGGTACTGTAGTAAAATCCATCAAATGTGAATGAATGAGTTGAAGTTGAACATCCGATGGAATCTTTCGATCAGGGGTTAATGATGTGAACCCATTATCGAAAGCGAGGAAACCTGCCATTGAGGCATGCAAGCTCCAAGGTACCGAATAATTTCTAAGTCTTGAGTCCAAATAATGAGTTGAAGTTGACAAAACAAGACTCGTCATAGGAGGGCCTTGATGTATCCCCCATCAATGAAACGAAATGAGTAACAGATTTTGAAGGTGAAACAGAGTATGATGTGAATTGGACTGGACACAGGGAAGGCTGACATGGAGAGAATGGATAACTGCAGGTGGCCGACTCAATATAGGTTTNTATAGCATAGCCACCGGAATACACTGTGGATCTATGCGAGAAATTTCAAATCAAGATGACATAGCCACGAGACATACACAGTGGATCTATGTGTCGCAAATTATACATACTCCATTGTAACCTGTATCACAAAGATGATATCTAGGGTCTTCAATCTCATCGCCCAAAGTACGAATCTAACCATGTGATTACATGTGTTGAAGTCGAACATGGTAGAAACCATTTGATTATCGGTCATTGATGTAACCGTTAAAAAATACGAGGGAAATCACCATTGATGTCAATGACTCCCAAGGTATTGTAGTACAATCCATCAAATGTGAATGAATGAGTTGAAGTTGAACATCCGATGAAATCTTTCGATCAGGGGTTAATGATGTGAACCCATTATCGAAAGTGAGGAAACCTGCCATTGAGGCATGCAAGCTCCAAGGTACCGAATAATTTCTAAGTCTTGAGTCCAGATAATGAGTTGAAGTCGACAGAACAAGACTCGTCATAGGAGGGCCTTGATGTATCCCCCATCAATGAAACAAAATGAGTAACAGATTTTGAAGGTGAAACAGAGTATGATGTGAATTGGACTGGACACAGGGAAGGCTGACATGGAGAGAATGGATAACTGCAGGTGGCCGACTCAATATAGGTTTCAGATAGACTTCTCTTGAACATATGAATGACACGACCAATGATTTGGCAGCATTGACTCAAAGATGACACAGGGAATGATCTTGTAATCAATCGAATGAGAGACAAATGGATTTCCCAAACYGGCTTCAAATGATGAATAGGGGGTGTCATGTTCAAGAGCGACACTTACTGCCAATTAATATGACGATGAAAACATATCCCTTTCCCAAATTTCCCCCCACCATTTATGGCGAGTACCTCTTTATTTTTACACAAGCTTGAGGAGGATAACATATGCTTGTTGATGTAATCTCATCCTTCGGACAAGTCCCTCGGAGTATGTTTAACGAACCCTAGGAAGGAGTGGTTCGGTCCCATCACGGGTCTGTCAATGTTTGTTTAACGAGTCCAGAGATAGAAAACTCANAAAAAGTGATAAAAGTATGCTCGATCGCGTTCTCATGTATTTACGAGCGCAAGAACAGACAAAAACGACGCTCGAGGTTTTATATAAAAACCATAAAAAACAATTGATAACAAAGAAAAACATGTCCATATCCCTGTATTTGATCATCAAAGTCATCACGCCTGCAAGAGTTCACTCAACATGACATTAGAGATTAGGGTTTGATTGATAAATAATCATAAAAAACCAAAATGATATAGTAAAAGTAAATAAAAGGAGTAAAATACTCTTTTACCACATCATTTTGACATTTCCACTATTGAGCTAAAAAAACCCCTCTTTTACCCTCCAATTTCGGCGTCAGATTGCGGGAGCTACGAGAGACCATTTAGCGAGCTGTCTATGATAGTTAGGTAATCTTCTCATCCTTAACACTTTCATGGTTTAATTTTGTAATTTCATTGGTTAAATTTGCATTTTTAAGTTGATTTTCTAATCCCTACATGCACGTTGCCATTCTCGCAGGCGGGCCATACGGGGCCTGCGAGAATGGGGCGTTCTCGCAGGTGAGCCTAAGGCCACCTGCGAGGTTCTCGTACTGTGTACACAGGGCACCTGCGAGAATCGCAAAGCCCAATTTTTTTTTAAATTTTTACCCAATGAAAAATATCCAAAGCATGAAAAAAGTTATTAATCCTCTTATTGTGTTCCTTGTGTAGATAATTGGCCATAAACATGGTGCTTGAGTGGYGCGAAAGGGAACATGAAGAGGACAATGCAATGGCCGAAAATCATCCACCTACCATAGCTTCTTTGAGAGACTGTGGGCTCTTGAAGTACTTTCGCATCCCGGGCATGAGGGCCCAAGTCAGACTATTAGAGTATCTGGTTCACATGTGGGACCCTGATCAACATGTGTTTCAGGTGGGGGTCCACACACTGTCCTTAGACATCAAGGACATTTATTTTTTGACCGGATTGTCCCGACGGGGGTATTATGTGAGCCTGACTGGTAGTAGAGGTGGTGGGCTAAAAATGAGTGAGTACTACAATTTATATTGTGTTTCTGAGGCTGAGAGACAGAAAGGAAAAGTAGCAATTTGGGGGGTACAAGACTTGACCCTCTGTACTATCATTTTCACTATAGCTTAGATGGCTGGGAGTTCTTCTCCTCATATGGAATTACAGAGCTACTTCCAGTATGCTATTGAGTGTATTGAGCCTCGAGTGTTCAACTGGGCATATGTTGTGCTACGTAGTATAAAAAAGTAATTGACCAAGTGCAGACGCAGCAACTTGAAGAAATTAGGGTACGGATCTTTGCTGGTATCCTTCTTCCTTGAGAAGGTCCCATTACTGAGGCTACAGGTGGAGTGGAATTTACTGGGTCCCAGGGATCCAAGGATGCTGAGATGGTGTCGGCTTATGGCCCGACACGTAGCAGGACCGATCATTAAGTATGATGATACTTTCTTTCACTGGCTTCAACCACAGATGTTGATGGTTGATGACTATGTTTATGCTGGGATGGATTTTCGAGGAGATCCAGATTTGGTTTTACCAGAGGATTCTTAGTGGGGGGACCTTGGTAAGAAGTACACACATTTTCTCTTTTTAAATGTTTTTGAATTTTTTATTATATTCAAATGTTTTTGTTTTATATGTTCGTCCAAAGACTAATACAAAATCGTTTGTTGATAACACAGATGTTGGACCTTACAGACCTCCCGATACTTCTCCCATCCAGTGGCAAGGAAAGGTAGTGGCAGCACCACAGTATGNAAAAAGTGATAAAAGTATGCTCGATCGCGTTCTCATGTATTTACGAGCGCAAGAACAGACAAAAACGACGCTCGAGGTTTTATATAAAAACCATAAAAAACAATTGATAACAAAGAAAAACATGTCCATATCCCTGTATTTGATCATCAAAGTCATCACGCCTGCAAGAGTTCACTCAACATGACATTAGAGATTAGGGTTTGATTGATAAATAATCATAAAAAACCAAAATGATATAGTAAAAGTAAATAAAAGGAGTAAAATACTCTTTTACCACATCATTTTGACATTTCCACTATTGAGCTAAAAAAACCCCTCTTTTACCCTCCAATTTCGGCGTCAGATTGCGGGAGCTACGAGAGACCATTTAGCGAGCTGTCTATGATAGTTAGGTAATCTTCTCATCCTTAACACTTTCATGGTTTAATTTTGTAATTTCATTGGTTAAATTTGCATTTTTAAGTTGATTTTCTAATCCCTACATGCACGTTGCCATTCTCGCAGGCGGGCCATACGGGGCCTGCGAGAATGGGGCGTTCTCGCAGGTGAGCCTAAGGCCACCTGCGAGGTTCTCGTACTGTGTACACAGGGCACCTGCGAGAATCGCAAAGCCCAATTTTTTTTTAAATTTTTACCCAATGAAAAATATCCAAAGCATGAAAAAAGTTATTAATCCTCTTATTGTGTTCCTTGTGTAGATAATTGGCCATAAACATGGTGCTTGAGTGGTGCGAAAGGGAACATGAAGAGGACAATGCAATGGCCGAAAATCATCCACCTACCATAGCTTCTTTGAGAGACTGTGGGCTCTTGAAGTACTTTCGCATCCCGGGCATGAGGGCCCAAGTCAGACTATTAGAGTATCTGGTTCACATGTGGGACCCTGATCAACAGGTGTTTCAGGTGGGGGTCCACACACTGTCCTTAGACATCAAGGACATTTATTTTTTGACCAGATTGTCCCGACGGGGGTATTATGTGAGCCTGACCGGTAGTAGAGGTGGTGGGCTAAAAATGAGTGAGTACTACAATTTATATTGTGTTTCTGAGGCTGAGAGACAGAAAGGAAAAGTAGCAATTTGGGGGGTACAAGACTTGACCCTCCGTACTATCATTTTCACTATAGCTTAGATGGCTAGGAGTTCTTCTCCTCATATGGAATTATAGAGCTACTTCCAGTATGCTATTGAGTGTATTGAGCCTCGAGTGTTCAACTGGGCATATGTTGTGCTACGTAGTATAAAAAAGTAATTGACCAAGTGCAGACGCGACAACTTGAAGCAGTTCGGGTACGGATCTTTGCTGGTATCCTTCTTCCTTGAGAAGGTCCCATTACTGAGGCTACAGGTGGAGTGGAATTTACTGGGTCCCAGGGATCCAAGGATGCTGAGATGGTGTCGGCTTATGGCCCGACACGTAGCAGGACCGATCATTAAGTATGATGATACTTTCTTTCACTGGCTTCAACCACAGATGTTGATGGTTGATGACTATGTTTATGCTGGGATGGATTTTCGAGGAGATCCAGATTTGGTTTTACCAGAGGATTCTTAGTGGGGGGACCTTGGTAAGAAGTACACACATTTTCTCTTTTTAAATGTTTTTGAATTTTTTATTATATTCAAATGTTTTTGTTTTATATGTTCGTCCAAAGACTAATACAAAATCGTTTGTTGATAACACAGATGTTGGACCTTACAGACCTCCCGATACTTCTCCCATCCAGTGGCAAGGAAAGGTAGTGGCAGCACCACAGTATGCTGAGGATTATCAAGTGGTGGAACATAATTTAGAGGGCCTGACTGCAGACATTCCAAACATGACTTTGGAAGAGGTTCCACGACGCGATCAACATCATACTATAGGGGTATCAACATCTATGAGTTGACTACTCCGTAGGGTTTCTAGGGCAGCTGTGTGTTACCGTGAATGCCATCCATGATGTCACTTTGTAGAAGCTATAAGATTCAATTTTTGACATTTTGGTCTTCGGACAAACTTTTTGTAAAAAACTCTTTTGATCGTTATATATACAGATGGCTTCTACCGGTTTACTTTATATTGTGTGAATTTTGATGTGTTTGATTTATAAATGATTCAAATGTCTGTCCAATACATAATTAGCTAATGCATCTGTTAATGTATTTAGACATCTAGGAATATGTTGATATTCAATGTGATCAAAATAACGTTCCAAGAGGCGAATTTGCAAATACACCCGTAATAAAGTAGGACTTCAAATAGAGTAGATATTACTTAACTATAGTACTACAAGCTGCGAGTCAAGTCGCACAACCAAATGACGGATTCCGAGTGAGATAACATCAACCAATAATTCAATAACAACTCTATACTCTGCAATGTTGTTGGTTGCACAGCCGAGGCACACACCTTGTAAAGATACAAGTTCGTTTGTTGGGGCATAGATTGCCCACGCAGTGGAAGCAAGGTTCTGAGTACTACGGCTAGCACCATCAGCGAAGCCAATATAGGGTAGAGAAGACTCCGACATCTGGAAATCAAACACAACGTCACATAAAGGCAGAGACCAGATAACGATAAAAGAAAATCATAGTAACACACATAAAGTATGATACATTAAAATACAAGTACTTGTGCACAGATGATTTATGCATAGTATTTATTCAAGTACAACCCATTCCTGGGTTCACTCAAAGGGATACAATCGTAATCTATCAACTCATATGCTCCTTTTTCCAAAACTTGGCGAATAATATAAGGACCTCGCCACATGGGTTTAAATTTCCCAGCTCCTAACAAATCTTGATCCTGTTCATAGAGAAAACCAAGATCACCTTCGAAAAAAATGTGAGGCTTGACATGCTTGTTGTATTGGGCCTTGACACGCTTTTTCTGGGATTCTATTACTAGGGTGGAATCACATCGAGTTTCGTCTAATTGCATTAGATACAATAGACATTCTTCTTCAGTAGAAGTGTTGGGTAGGAGTTCAATAGCTATCTTCAGAGAGGGTATCTCTCATTCTATAGGGAGAATAGCTTCCACACCATAGACTAACTGAAAATGTGTAAACCCAGTAGCGGACTTAACAGATGTCTGGTACGCCCACAATGTCGAAAACAACATTGTGTGCCAACTTGTTTTATGAATTTCTATCATCCGTCGAAGCATAGTTGTGAGAACTTTGTTAATTGCTTCGACTTGGCCATTAGCTTGTGGATAATAGGGCGTTGAGTTATCATGGCGAAGACCCAACTTTTCCATAAGTTCAGACATCATAAAATTCCTAAAGTGGCTACCATGATCAATGACGATAGCATGGGGAACACCAAAATGAGATATGACATGATTAAAAAGGAACAAGGTTGCGGTCTTTCCAGTATTGTCGAATGTCGGCATCACCTCGGATCATTTTGTAAAGTAATCAACGGCTACAATGATGTAAAGAAAGAGTGTGGAATGATGATGCCCATCGTCCCAAGGGGTGACTTCCATTATGGACATAATCATCTCATCAGTGGGAAAAATAATACAAAAAGGATCGGGAGACAACTCATCAAGAGAGGGGGTAGAAGGTGTTGTCGATTGAGTGGCTTGATAGGAAGATTCAACCGGACTGAACGGCATGCCATCGCCAAAACGAAGATGATCTCCAGGGTCAGGGACTATCCAAGGGTCGGAAGATGTAGGAAGTTTGTGAGACATGGTGGAGATCATGTTGATAGAAGCAACTGACGGGCGTGGATTATCGGGCGGGGGAATGGGGAAAGTACCCATTAACGAGGAGTCCTTTAAAAGGCCCACACCAACATTCTCATAACCCGACGGGGTTTTAGCAATAAATGGTACGTTGCCAGTACGAGTATTAGAATTGAAGAAGGCAAGTTGGTCAATAGTAACAACCTTTCCTTGATGAGGAAAACGTACTACATAGAAAAGTGTTGACACAATGGCATGCATGGAATCAATCCAGCTGTGTGTTGGCAGCCAATTCATTTTTTTATCTTATCCTGAAAAGCTGCCTACACCTCTTGTCTTCTAAACGACAAAGTATCGTCACATTGTGCTTCCAGACATTTGCGACAATTGCAATCTGATTTCGCTTCAGTTTTCACAACTGAAAGTGTGAAAACACCTCTTTCGTTGTTTTCATTATCGTCATCTTTTATTGATTTTCTGAAAGACAATTGACCATTGGTTTATCACGTCACTGCAAAAGTTTCTCTCAAACTATATCCATTCACTTTAATTGCGCAACTTGATTTCTTTGATGAAGTATTGAAATTGTTGAGTTATGAGTTATGATTGATGTCATAAGGGTCACAATTGGTTTCGGTTTTATATTTTATATAACTCTTATTGTTTTGAACTCTTAACTTATCGTTTTCATATGTTCATTGGTTGCAATGTTTTTACACTTTGATTATGATTGAAACACATTGACAATATCATGAGTTTGGATTCATATAAAATGGCAATGGTTTGAGTTTTGCAAAGGCGCAYCGATCAAATCTTTTGGATCTTCAARCTATATGGTTTTAACCCTTGCTCGATACATTGTTTGATAAGTTTGATATTACGATGAGCGGTCATAATTCAAACTTTGCATTAGCTTGAATGTATTAACAATGGTTGGAAACGTTTGAGTGACATGATAGAATCGTGGTTAAATGATGGATTTTATGTTGATTTGAACGCAACACTTGGCGCATGATTATCACATATGGTGTCGGTTCTGACTCGGATCAGTGGCACGTTGATATGATGATTCACCTATTTTCTGGCCGATACGTTTGGTTTAAAAGATTATGGTTTTAACAGCACTGTACTGGTCATTAATACAACGCATGGCGGTGGTAATCTCACCACCTTCGCACGCATGCACTTATTTCCGGTCTCGTCGAGCAATGAAACTATCAAACCCTATCTTTTATTGACTCTGTACATTGTTTCTCTTAGCCCGAACCCTACCATGTACAGAAGCCATGGCTCCTGTTGTAAGGGCCGAGCCCAACGGATGCCAAGCGTTGTTAACATTTGATGGTGCGTTAGCGACCTTGAAGAATTCGGGTGGCTTGCCTTCATAAGGAAATTTGATGGTTACGATATCACTGTGGCTCGATAGTTTGCATTATCGTTCGATGGCTACAGAGACAAAGTTGGAGATGTCCAGCTTGAAGACACTAAACAATCTCTCAACTCTGCGAATGGCCTTCCTGTCGAGGGACAAAAATGGTCGAAAAGTTGTAAGGTTAACGATGTCCCATGGACATTACTGTTTCAATCTCACACAGTGAATTCATGCGACAGAGGCTTACCTGCAAAGATGTTGAAACCTCGCTGGTATGATCTCTTGATGATTATCAAGAAATTTGTTACTTGTGAAGGCAGGTACGGGTTCGTTTTCCTATTTCACCTATTCTTATTAATGGTTTTGATAGGTTTCGAGCTTAGTATGCCACACTATCTGCACCAAAGTCTGTTCAAAATGGCTAAAAGGTATAAGCGTAGCCATGCTGACACTAGCCTCTTCCATGTTGGGTTAATTAAAATGATTTTTGTTTATGAATTGGGGTTACGTCGTGATTCCTGGCATGATTTTCTCAGCCGCAATAGCTTTGAAGAATCGCATCCTCCACAGGTGGATAAGCCCATGGTTGACGAGAACAAACCTACCCCTGTGCCTTATAATGTTTTTCTACCCAAAACTAAACCCGACTCACCTTTGAATTCACCTATGGCTATGACTAAGCAGACCAAAGTTGCTAAGCCTACAACCCGAAAGACTAGAGCGAAGACTGGTGCTAATACTAGAGGCAAGAAGAACGCAAGGCTGATCTCTCGCATGGCGAGGAATAAACCCAAGCCCCCTGTTCAATTAGAGCCTATCGCAGTCAGTGAAGACTTTGATTCTGAGGTGGAACGATTTCTCACCGAGGAGTACCCTTACTCCGAGGGCTTGTGTGGAAAAACCCCTTACGATTTCGTTAAGAACTTACCTGCTTGTCTGCGGGATGACCCTGAATTTCCTGGTATTGAACCACCTCGTGAAACCCTCGGGGAATCATCAAAACCCCCTTCTGTTCAGCCTGTTGCTGTACCTTGTGATCAATGTGGACTGTGGTTAGAGAGATACTATTTGGATGTCCCGAAACTGCAATCCAAAATTTACAAGTTGGAAAACCAAGTGTCAATGCTCACTGGTAAGAATGCAAAGGTGCAACCTTCCGATAAGAAGCAATGGACCACGGGTTCAGTCTTGTTCAAAAACGTCGAGTCTGCCACTGCAATTATCAATTCAAAATTGACATAAGAACCAACAACTGTGATGGTATTTTTCTCATTTATATTACTCTCTGTACATATTTTGCCTGCTCTGTTTCATAAAGCATGCTTCGTTGTATATAAAGCTTGTTTTAGTTTTGATTATCGTTTAAAATTCGATTGGATTTGGTTGTGGTTCGATAGATCGTCGAATAGATGTGATTGTTTAAAATTAGCTTGATGTTCTGTTGATAATACAAGCTATTAATATTTTTAGTCTATTGATTGGTATCCCAAATTTTGAATACAGTCAATGGTATAGTTCGAATTGGTTATGATATGAGTATGGGTTAATTGTTCCATTTTCATTCGACCAAATTTCATATTTCGTCGTTGATACATAACCGAATCGTAACTGATTTGATTCTCATTGATTGCAACTTATTCGAATTGGATTCTGGTTAAGGTTACGATGTTGTTTCTATTATTAACTCTGTGAAGATTGATGTGGATTAATGCTCAGTTCATGGATCTCTAGATTTTATCATGCCTCTGTCCATTGACTGTGTATAGATTCTTGAGTTGATATGATTTCATCCGATTACAATGGAGGCCGTTTACGCATTGTGATTTTAATTAAAATTTATCAATTCATTACTATAACTAGTCGATGACAGTTATGACCATATCTATGAACTGTTGGAAATTCAACATGTAATGTCTATAACTAAATTTATGGATAGAGTTATGCCTGTTTA
>JZKD02S0409969.1:65823-86673 GCA_000966675.3 Picea glauca | reverse complement strand
TTCTCATGAGCTGAGTGGTCTGGTTCCAGATGTTCTCACCAAGTGGACAGTTTTTTAGGAAGTGCACCATGGTTTCTGCTTGGAGATGGCAGAGATGGGAAATCGAGGGGCCAATGAAACCTCATCTTTAAATATTGTCCCAGGTTAAGATCTTGTTCTGAAGTAGAAGCCAGAGGAATGCAGAGATTTTGGGCTAGAGTTTTGATTTCCATATTGTTGTCCAGATGTTATCTTTTTGAAGATTATGGAATTTCTCTTGTAGAGTGTATCCCTCCTTGAGAGTGAAGCTTCCATGAGGTGTGTATCCCCATCTAACAATGTCTTGGTCTATGCTTTTTTGGATTTGCCTTTGGGAAGTTGCTTGTTTCCAGTGCTGCAGGTCAAGTCCCTGGTCACTTGGAGTTCCTGATGGGTAGATTTCCAGTTTTTCCAGGGAGAACTGATGGGGGTATCTATCCATAAATATGCCACTTTGAGAGTGGCAAGATCTTGAATGTGATTTTTGTAGGATTGTAGATTTTCTTCCTATAGTAGGGGTGGCATTTGCTGCCAGGAATCCATCCAAAATAGGGCATTCTGGCCATTGAGAACTTCCAAAAAAGCATGTTCCTGTATGAGTGGTCGATTTTTCCAGGCTGCATTCCAGATGTTGGAGCCTTTAATTTGCTCTTGCATTCTTATAAGATGGATTTGATACGTCTATGGGGCATACTTGCATTTCCAGAGTTTTGCCCAGATCTTTGTGGTGTTTTGAGCCATCTCCACCAAATTCTTGCTCCCATGGTTCTATTTAATTTTCCACGGTCCCGAAGGCCTAGACCACCTGAAGATTTGGGCTTGCAGACTTTTTCCCAGCTGACTAGGGCCCATTTTTTGTCCGAGTTGTGTCCATGACATAGAAATTTTCTTTGTTGATTCCTTATTTTCTTTATGACTGATTGGGGGGCAGCTAGGGCTGGGAAGAGGTAAGCTGGGATGGCTTGAAGGACTGACTTTAAGAGAACGATTTTGGCTAGAAGGTTGAGGGAGCGGAAGGTCCAATTGTTGAGACGATTTGTAATGGAGAGTAGGAGAGAGTCTCGGGAGACGTTTCTGGCTACTGAGTTAGAAAGAGGGAATCCTGGGTAGCGAGAAGGCAGAGTGCAGACATGTGTATTCATAAGTTGAGATAGGTGTTGTTGGATTGCTGCAGGAGTATTAAAAAACAAAAGCTGCAACTTGGCCAGATTAAAGGTGGTGGTAGAGGCTTTGTTGAAATTAGAGAGGATGGAGCTTAGTTTATTTGCTTCTTGTGCGGTGGGGGTGTTCATTAGAAACATCTCATCAACAAATTGACTGTGGGAGGCTGTCGGTTGTAACCCATGAAGAGGGAGGCCTTGAAGAGATCCATTTTGAATTGAAGCCTTGATATAGCGTCCCAAGCCTTCAACCATTATGACAAAAAGGAAAGGGGAGAGAGGGTCACCTTGACTTATACCTCTTGTAGGGGAGAAGGGTTGAGAGGGGACTCCATTAATGAGGATTGAGAAAAAGGTTGAGGAAATGAGGTTCATTATCCAAGAGATCCAATCCTTGTTGAAACCAAAAGCCGATAGGAGAGCTTTCATGTAGTGCCAGCTTAATTTGTCAAAAGATTTTGAAAGGTCAAGTTTTAGAAGCATACCTGGAGTACAGGTGCTTTTGAGTGAGTGAATGATTTCATGGACAAGTATGATGATATCCATGATTTTCCTTCCTTCGACATATCCTGATTGCTCCTTGGAGATGATGAAGGGGAGTATTGGCTTGAGTCTTAGAGCTATGACCTTGGAGATGATTTTGTAGATCAGGTTGTAGAGTCACATGGGTGTGAAGTTCTTCGGGTTTGTGACCCTTTCTTCTTTGGGTATTAGGGTGAGGGAAGTGGTATTTAGTGTTGAAAGAACTTTTCCTAAGTTGCATTATTCCTCCACCAACTGCCACACTTCATCCCTTAACATTAGACAACAGGAGTGGAAGATGTCTGTTGTGAAACCATCTGGGCCTGGAGCCTTGCCTATGGGTAACTCTTGAATAGCCTGATCCACATCTGCCTGCGTTATTGGTGTCATGAGAGCCTCATTTTGTTCTTGAGTTATAATAGTTGGGATTTTTTGGGTCACCCATTCTATTGCTGAGGTACGGTCCACCTTGGGTTCTGAGAGGAGATGTTTGTAGAAGTCTGTCAGCTTGTGCATTATTTCTTGATGAGTTAATAGGGTGTTGCCTTGCAAGTCATCCAACTTTGTGATGCGATTGATGAGGTGTCTGTGGATCGTGGAACGGTGGAATAATTTGGTGTTTCTCTCTTCCTCGTTGAGCCATTGAACCCGATATTTCTATCTCCACGGGATTTCTTCCTACTTGTGTCTTTCCTCTAGTTGTCATTTGAGTTCACTCTCCTCTTGCTGCTGAGTGATTGTGTATCCTACTTGAATGATTTTTCCCTGAAGGTCCTCTAGTTTTTGTTCCAGCAATTTGCTTTCCTGGAAAATGTTCCCAAAGACTTCTTTGTTCCATTTGCGCACTTGTTGTTTAAAATGTTTGATTTTTTTATGGAAGCAATACATTTTTGTGCCCCTCTGTATTTTCGTTGTGCTCCACCAATGTCGGGCTAGCTCTTGGAAGTCTGGATGGGTGAGCCAAAAAATTTCAAATCTGAAGGGTTTAAGCTTGGGGGTGGGGATAGTGTCAACCCAAAGTTGAACCGACCAGTGGTCTGAGCTTGCCTTCGAGAGGATGTTGGAGTCTACTAGGGGGCCTTCCAAAAGGAGAGTTTCCGAAATGAGGAAGCAATCTAACCTGCAGGCTATTTGTTGGTGGCCTGATCTTTTGTTGGTCCAGGTGTAGGTGCCATTTCCATTCTCAATGTCTACAAGTCTGAGGTTCACTGTGAGTTCCTGGAATTTTGCGCTATCCTGCTCTAGGCGCTTTCCCCCCTCTTTTCTCCTCCAGTGTGAGAATCATGTTGAAGTCTCCCCCTATTATCCATTGCTTGCCCTCTACTAAAGAACCTAGGTAAGACAGGATCTGAAGAAAGAGGTCTTTGTCTTGGTTGTTCTGTGGTCCATAAGCATTTGTGATCATGCCCTCCTTGTTTGAATCTATGGCTCTATAGGGCATTGTGATGGTGCTTGGAGTGGAGAAGCCTTGATCAAGGATGGCAGTAGTTGGATTCCATAGGATGGCTAGGCCTCCTGAAACCCCTTTTGAGATCGTTTGATAGGATTCACAATTGCACCAACATCTTTTGATGATATCTTCTGCAGTTTGCCCTGCACATTTTGTCTCTTGTATCAGGAATATATCAGGGTCTTCCGTTTTGATGCAATTTTAGAGAATCCTTTGCTTGGATCTTCAATTTAGGCCTCTGATATTCTAGGTGAGGATCTTCATAATTAACAATTTAGTGGGTGTGAGAAGGAGCTCTATGAGAGCTTGTGAATCTGTCCCGAGTTGATCATATAGTTTCTCACCTCCTTTATTAGCTGGTGAGATGATTTTCTGCCCAATCGCTTGTTTTCTTTTGGGTGTCTTCTTGGATCTAGGTTTGGGTCTATGATGATCCCCAACCTAAATGTAGCCCCTGCTAATGAATCCATAAATACCTTATGAACTTTCCTAAGTTGGTCCTCTGGTAAGGTTTGGAGATCCTTCTTGTTGAGTGCCTCTTCTAGCCTATCTAGGTCGATTTCCGCTAGGCCCTGCTCATCCATTTCCATGACTGTGTCTTCTTCTCTTTCTGGTTCTTTCCCTGAGGCTGGGTGAATCTGTGGGTCTGCTTGATTTCCTGGGGTCTGAAGCCCTAGAGACGGCTGATCTTCCTTGCACTTGTTGAGATCTTTCCCCACATTCTTGTGGGGGTTTTCCACCTCTTCTGCCTCTGGAAGGCGATTGAGGACTTCAAATGAGTTGTTATTCGGGTTCATTTTTCTGTTGATAGTTGTGGTCTTCTTCTAAGATTGTTTTATTTGATTTTGAACTTGGGTGAATCCTTCCTTTGGCTTCTATTCAACTTCCTTTTTGGGGGGGATTTTAGAGGGTAGTCTCTGAAAAGGTGCCCATGTTCATGGCATTTTCTGCATCTGAAAGGGATGTGTTCATAGTCTATAGTTTGGGCCCATTCCTCGTCTTGGTATTCTAGGGTAACTGTGCCTGGAAGAGCTTTGGAGATGTTCATATAGACACATATCCTTGCATAGGAGGTGTATTTTCTCTGTTGGGTAGCTTCAGAAGATTTGACGTAGTTACCCAAGGTGTTACCTAAGCCCATTAAAATTTCCTCTAACCAAAACTCTTGAGGTAGGGAATAGAGGTGAATCCATACCGGTGCATAGGTGATTTTTTCCTTTTCTAGGAAGAAGTGATCCATCCAGAATTGCAGGTAGAGACCAGCAGAGTTGTAGAAATACGATCCTCCTTCAAAGATCTAGTCCTTGTTCTCCAGGTTGTAGAATATTACTCTAAAGAATCCTTTGGAGCTTTGTTGGAGCTCATAGTCTCCCTTGGGGTTCCACCACGCCTTGATGCAACGAGCTAGGTACTTTTCTGAGGGCCAGAGACCTAGGAATTTGTCTATGATGTCATGGTCCCTCACGAACTGCATGTGCTCCCCTATCCTAGTGGTTTTGATAACATACCTAGGCACAACCGGGGCTTGGGGGAATACATTTTTCAGGTATCCAAACCCGAGCTGCTTTTGGATGCGAGGACTCTGCATCCATATTCGATTCCTTGCTACCAGACATTTCTTCTTGCAGGTATTGTTCTCACATGTGTAGAGGCGGCTCAAAGGATGGGCAACACACTCTGGCGTTCTCCGGGTCATTCACTACGATGTTACGGTAAGAGGGGGCTTTCACCCCCCCTTCTGTGCCCATTTTGTTGTGGCGTTCAAAGCCGCTGAGAAAAAGCGTTCAACGTGTACAAAGGAGGTCAGAAGAGTTCAGGTCGGAGGGATTCTGGAACATTAAAGCCCTAAACCTTGCAGGGTGTTGTTTGCAGAGCTCATATAGTTCATTGAGTTAAGATGTTAGGAAGTTTGGTAGTGTGACAAATATTTTGAAAATGAGATCTAATCTCGGTATAGGCTGGACAATCTAAGAGAAAGTTGTTTTCATCTTCAAGCTTCTTAGTGTCACAAAGGTGACACACTCTTTCATCCCATGAATTTTTAGGAATTGACTAATTCCAAGTTTCACTATGGAGCTCGTAAGAATTTGTTCTTATCTTAGCAATGCTTATTTTTTTCTTTACACTTATCAAAACACATAGATAATTTTGATCTTCTATTTTCTTTTTCTTTTTCCTCTAAGTTTTTATCACACCACATTTTCTCCTTAAATTTTGATTTGATGATATTTGTAATAGTATCTTTATTCTGCCAAATGGTGTCTTCCATGATTCTCCAATAGTTTAGCCAAGACCGAACATTTTTATGCCATCCTGGTTTGAGTTGATGGTGGTTAAGACTAGATTTTGAGGCAATGTTAGGACGTCTCTTGTATTCCATGTTGTTTAACTTGTTCTTATACATTAGGTATAGCTATTCTCTCAATGGGGGAGATACTTGTTTCTAAGAGGAGGATGAGATAGGGTGTATTTCCTTTAATTTTGAGATTATAGGTTATAAAATTCTTTTGTATTTTCTCTATCTTTCTCCATGATTCACTAGAGACACTAAAGCCCCATACTTCACATCCATAAAGAATAATACGTGTAACAAGAGTCTCAAAGAGGAGTTTCCTCTTAGCCCAACTCCAAAGATCCACTAATTTGCAATTGTTTTCAAACCCATAATAAGCTTTCCATCCCCCAATATTTTTTTGAAAATAAGTATGATACTCACAAATTTTATATTTTTTAAAACAATCTTATAATATTTTATAAACTAAATAAAATATTTTTATGAAAATAATTATAAAAATATTTATGAACCTCACAAATTATATATATTTTAAAATAATCTTATAATATTTTATAAACTAAATAAAATATTTTTATGAAATAATTATAAAAATATTTATGACACTCACAAATTATATATTTTTTAAAATAATCTTATAATATTTTATAAACTAATTCATAAACTAAAAGAAACAAAACATGTGGGATGGGATGGACATGACTACTAGTGACAAAGTGGGCAGGGTTTCGAGACAGGCACCCGCCTTTTACCAAAACCATGTTTTTTATGGTATTCTTCTCATGAGAAAAACCACAATTACAACCAGAAAGCACCCGTAACCAAATGAAAAACCATCAATTGATTGTATTGGATTCCTCAAACCCGCATATGGAATGAATTATATGTTTTTATCCTATTCCGGTGGTTTTGGTTTTATACTATGTTGCCTTCTCTCCTTCTTAGCTTTATGGATAACCTACACACATAAATACATAACTAAATCTCAAGTGCAATCTTAGTCTACGATTTCACAATCGTTATTATTGTTTTTTTTTTTTTCTATCCCACTCAAAATCTAAATCTGAAGAAAGGAAGATGAGTTCTATTTCAAAGAGGGCTTCTTGTATGGCGGCTGTGGTAGCCATTGGGGGTTTCAGAATTTTCACACATCAGCGGGCCTTCAATTTCAAGAGTCTACTAATAACGCCTGAGTTATTGTCTATTTTTCCTATTACATTGGGGATTTCTTATGCCATTGGCGTTGTTGTTGTTTCCCTGAAATCGACTAGTGCTTCTTCTGCTTCTAAAGCGAATATGAATCCTCGTCTTCAAGAAGCAGCAACATAATCAAAGAAATCAGAATTAAAGGATGAGTCATTGAGATGTGTGATGTATCTCAGTTGCTGGGCTCCAAACTAAAATTGAAATACAGTTCAATTCGGTCACGATAGAGAGGAATAGGGAAAGGATCGATCACCTGCTGGTGCTGCAGCTTGATGGCCACCCAACCACCCGAATATAAGTTGTATATTATGATTGCATTTTGTAAATGAATGAATAGAATGCAATTTTATGGGTTCAATGGACAAATAATTTTATGAACGTCTCTTTTTATTTCGATCTATCGTTTTCTGCCCATGTCATTTTGTTTCATTTCACTCTTAAACTACATGGCAATTGAGAGACTTATGTAACCATTATCGTATTCTGTAACCTCCTCTTCATCCGCTTCCTCTGAATTTCCGCAGTATTCCAATCCCAGGTCAGTAACCACCTGGATTGCTTGCATGACTTTCTTTTGATCCTTTAACTAATATTGTTTTCTAAGGATTCGATTTCTACCCAAATGAATCAAGTTCGCTTGAACCACACTGAAAGAAAATTGAAAGAAACAAATCTCAGAATAATAATTATAAATGTAACTTGAGGAATTTAGACCATATGACTGAAATGAAATTCAAGGAGAAATTAAATGCATGGCAAAGGAAACTTTTATTATGAACCAGAATTGTTACATAAATAAATAAAAATAAAGGTACTTAGAATTTAAATGCTCGTACAAATTTTCAATAACAAGAATTCAAACTAATTATGACCTCCTACAATTTTGAATCCCAAATTACAGTAGAAAATATCTATTTTCTACTGTTTACAGAGAAAAACTTAAGCCTTTGAAGTGATGATAAAGATAAAGCTATTTTAATTTGGTTAACTTATGAAAATAAGGGTTAGCTATTTTTATTTTCAACGGAAATATGAAAATAAGGGTAAAAATGAATGAAGTGATGGAACCAAGGGAATTAGATAAGCATTAAGACTAGGTAGGGGTTTGGGATATTTGTCAAATTTTTGACTTATGGAGGACATGAATATTTTGGATGACCAGTTGAGTGAAGGATTTAGGTGATGGGAGCTTGATGGAGCTGGTGAAAAAGTTTGAAAGTCAGAGTGGAAAAATAACATAAGGACAAGACTCTTTGGGAAAATTTGATACAAATTAGCAGGTGATAACAGTGTGCTTGTCGGCCTTTAATCCTCAGCAGGATGTTTTTTTAGCATGACTCCATAGCCCAATGCATAAGGCAACTGGAACTGCTTGTTCTTGGCAACTTGCAAGGAGCATGCCATCCCCTATGGAGCCAAATGTTATCACATATAGTTGTCAAGGGAAGAAGGTTGTCCAAGTTCGCGGCCTACACAAGGCCGCCAAAGTGTCGAATTTGTCGAAGCTGTTGAAGTGGATGAAGACCCGAAATAGATCCGAGTCATTGATCAACAAGAGCCACGCATCATTAGATCTATCACTCCAGGAGTTTTAAAATGAGAAACATTGCAAAGTCCTGAAGTGCCGAAGCGCTCAAAGTCTCAATGTGCCCAAAGAGAATATGAGTCGTCGATCAGTAGGAGCCATGCATTGCCAGATCCTTCACTCTGGATAAAAGCAGCAGAAGACAAATGGAGTTTGAGAATTGAAATTCTTGAAGGCCGATCCACGAAGAAAATATCGACCGTTGTTTTGAAAGGGAAGATCCGATCCGAATATCTAAAAAGTGTCAGAGTTGAGTCGTTGATCAGAGGGCCTAATCTTATATCACAAGATCAATGGTCATGCCAAATTGGGGGGTTGGAAGGTGCGCACGTTTTAAAAACTTAGGGGCAGGCCACAATCAGAACCATGGTTTTTATAAAGGGACACGTGGCGGTTCATGGTGAATTGCGAGGACAAAAGCAGTTTGTTTTCAGACCACCCTTGGTAGCGCCCACAATCACGTGATTGCATAGGGTCATGGCCCTAGGTCACATTGAAGATGGAGTGATGAAGAGGAGTTGCGCCAAAGGCCGAAAGCGCCTGTATTTGGTCACAGAAGAAGATCGGCTTGGCCTTGAGGCATTGGGATTGACTTGAAGAAGTCGTGGGCACCGCCTGAAAAATTCATGGGTGTCAGGCCTTGTCCTGATCCCGATCAAGGTAGTTAATGGAAATGGAGGTGGTGGTTGAGACCTCGTATCATGCCATAAATGGAATGCGTGGAGAGCAGGTTCGTGGGGGTCGATTGTCAGTCCAAAGCTCCCTGGTGGATGGATTTTCTCGCAGAGCCCACACTGAGCTAGGCTCACATCTGACGTAATAAGGCCTGCACAGTCTAACAGAGCAGGTGCCGAATGAAAAATTTGAATGCAATGGTCCGATCACACTCCTGGTGGTTGTAGAAGTTCTGAGTATAAGTAGTTAGTTCTGATATTTTGTTATGATCGAATGGTTGAGCTAGCCTCCCTGCTATTGTATTATTTTGACGAAGAACACTGGTTCTTTGGTTATGTCTTGATTTTAGACTTCTTGATTAATCTAATTCATCTTTCTTACTCCATCTTATTTGCCTCTGATACTGAGAGAGTTTATGATTGACTAATTCACATGGATTGGTGTGATTGTATTATGATGAATGTTTGATTATAATGTTGTTGTGATTTCTTTCAGTTTCCTTGAAATTTGAATCCAAGAGGATCTTGTGTTTAAGTTTTTCTCATTAGGGTGCTAGAAGGCCTGATGTTCATGGAAGACCTCTACACTTTTCTCACCAAAGTATTCCTCCTACTCACCTTTACTCCAACTTACTGACTGTAGTTGATCCAAGACCTCAATTTCTTGTGCATACCAGTCCAGATTTATGAGTTAGAACATTATTTTCATTGAGTCTTCTCCATTTGGCCTCTTAAAACCCATTTACATTTACTGTATAAACTGATGGGTATTGGGCTTACCTTCTATGCAATCTAAGGTTGACTTCTAGTGCTAACAGTTCTCATCCAAGATATTAATGGCCATACAGCCCTACAAAATTTCGTACGCTTCCCAAGATCACATTCATCCATTGCACACGCTAGAGGAATAATCTAGAGAGAAAATTTCATGAGGGAGTAAATGATCCCACCCTTCACATTTATTAACTACTTCAAGTCACCATCAAAGGACCCTTTCCGACGAGGGGAAAATAGTTGGCTACGTACCATCATGACACCCCATCTAGGGAGTCAATTATAGGACAATCTTGAAACACCATTTGAACACAATCCCAAAACAAAGTAAGCCCTGACAATCGATCTTTATGGAGGTCGATAAGAGGGTCTCTTGAAATAAATCCTTCATTATCCAACTTATTAGTGAGCTTGTTTGCAGAGCGCCTAATATGAAGAGGAGTGATAGATATCTAGGGGGAGAGGACCGATTGTAAAATTTCCAGGTTACTCAGGAGCCGCCAGCTAGGGGAGAGCCTGGATGGAGGGGAGCCATTGAGAAGGCACTGGAGTATATTAATGATAAGATCAAAGTACCCATCGATCATCAAATGAAGAATACCCAGATGATTGTCAAGAAGAATGATCTGAATAAGGGCCATAATTTTGTAGTATTATTGGAGTCCCATCCAATGCTATAGTATAGGATGTGGAGAAGAACACCATTAGCATCATGCAAGGCCACACCAAAGTTAGTCAGACCTGGATTTCCTTTAGAGGCTCCATCGAAATTTATTTTGAAAAATCCCAAAGGAGGAGGCAACCACTTGTTCGGAATGGAAACTGCAGGAGCTCGATGAGGGGGTGAGAGATTGGGATCCAAAACTTTCAAATTCCAATGAGAAATAATTATTTTTCCTTGTCCAATTGAGGAATGTCTTTGGGATGTCAGGGTATAATATTAATGGATTCATAGATGTTATCGCGGAGAATTGACCACACTTCTTTCCAAGGACGTGAAAAGTTTTGGAAGATTTGATGATTTCGCTCTTTCCATATATGCCATACTAGAAATCTAGGAAAAAGTTGCCAACGTATGTTGAGAATGGCACTGCTAAATGGAATGAGGTGCCAATTCTCTATAGTGGAAACAATATTGATACAACATCTATCTGTAAGATGCATAATTTGGGCTAGTTGATCATAGAGAGAGGAACTAAAAGGACAGTTGTTGAGTAGGTGCTCCATCATTTCCTCGGATTTGGCACAAAGGGGAAATATAGAGGGAGCGAAAAATCCTCATTTGCAAATGTTGTCCCAAGTTAGGATGCTATGATGCAGAACTATCCAAAGGAACGACTAAATTTTGGACCAACTTCCAGGTTGCCAAATTTGTTGCCAAATCTTGTCTTTAGGGAGAAGATGAAAGTTTTCCTTGACGGAGTATGCTTTTCGAATGGTGAAAGTGCCTTTTGGTGCATGCCCCCAATGCAAGATATCAAACCTGTGATTAATGTGAATTTTGTTCATAGCATCCTCTTCCACCCATGCAACTAGATTGGATTTCAAAGGAATATGCAACTCGACAAGCATCTTCTTTAAAATATCCAATATATCTTTAAAATTGGATAGGCCTTGGTGTTGAAGGAGAGGAGGCCTCTATTTCTAATAATCCAACCAAAAATAATCTTGTTGTCCCACCCAGATATCCCAAAAGGTATGATCTCGAATGAAGTAGTGGTTCCTCTAGGCCGAGTTCCACATTAGAGACCCAGTGCATGGTTCATTCCAATGAATAAGTTGATCCTCTACCACCCTCTTGCATATTTGCGGTTCCATAGCCGAGCCCAGAGATATTGCAGGCACTTTAACCATCATCACCAAACCTTTGCACTCAACACCTGATTTAGCACCTCTGGATCCCGCACTCCTAGCCTGCCTGCAGATTTTGGCTTACACAAAGTATCCCATTTAACCAAAGCCCATTTTTTGTCCACCGTTGCTCCTTTCCAGAGAAATTTGCACTGAAGGATCCTGATCTAATTAAGAATGAATTTAGGCACTTCCATGGTAGAGAAGATATATATAGGAATTTCCTACAAAACAAATTTTAGAAGAACAAGTCCTCCTGCCATCTTAAGGGGAGAAAATTACAATAGAAGAGTTTACGTTCCAAGGAAAGCAATATATCACCTAGACACCAGCTTTATGAGCATTTTCAATGAGAGGCACACCAAGATATTTGGAAGGAAGAGAGCTCCCCTGAAAACCCAAGATGTGGGAAATGTGCTCCTGAACGGATATGGGAGTATTAAGGAAGAAGATTTGAAATTTTGCAAAATTAACTAGGGTACCTGAGGCCTCTCCAAAAAGATTAATAGTGTGAAGAAAACAATGAGCCTCAGGCACATAGGGGGTCCCCATTAGAAAGGTGTCATAAACAAACTGACTGTGGGAGAGTAGGGGGTGTAAACCATGGATGTAAAGCCCAAAAAGATTACCAAAAGCAATATGTGATTTGATGAGCCTCCCAATTCCTTCCACCATAATAACAAAGAGGAGGGGAGACAAAGGGTCTCCCTAACTTATGTCGTGAGAAGGGGAGAAAGGTTGCCAAGGAATGCCATTAACCAAAATTGAGAAAAAAAAATTGAGGATGTAAGGGACATTACCCAGTTGATCCAAAACGATTCAAAACCAAAACCCTAAAGCATAGCACACATATAGTCCCAACTTACATTGTCGAAGGCCTTGGAAAGATCAATATTGATAAGCATGCCAGGAGAGTGGGAGGTGTTTAAAGAGTGAGTGACTTCATGGGCCAACATCATGTTGTCCATGATCTAGCATCCTTCCACATAGCATGACTTGTTAGGGGAGATCAATAGAGGGAGAATGGGCTTGAGGCACATGGCAATGAATTTAGTTATCAATTTGTAGATCACATTACACAGGGAAATGGGGCGAAATTGCTTAGGATAAGTGCCTCACTCCTCTTTTGGAATGAGAGTAAGAAATGTGGCTTTCAAGGTAGGGATAACGCCCTAAGTAAGACAAGAATATTCAATTATCTTCCAAACCTCCTCATGGATCATAGGCCAACAAAAATGGAAAAAAATAGTTGCAAATCCATCAGGCCAAGAGACTTACCAAGGGCCATTTATTGTATTGTTTGGTCAACTTCCTCTTGAGAGATTGGTCGGATAAGGGTGTCATTTTGGTCAGGAGAAACGATAGCAGAGACATGCTAGACAATTTCTAAGATAGTTGTCGATCAGTCTGCCATTGGTTCTATGAGGAGCATTCGATAAAATGAAACCAACCCATTCTCGATATCCTGGTGATCTAGAAGAGTAGCTCCTTGCTCAATTTCCATTTGGGTGATTCGGTTGATATGTCTGCGATGGATCATTGAGTGATGAAAAAAATTGTAGTTTCGTTCACCCTCTTTGAGCCATTGAACCCTCGATTTTTTCCTCCAGAGATTTTCCTCTTGAGAGTAGCGCTTTGCAAGATGACATTTGAGATTAGCTTCCTCTTCCTTAAGAAAATGATCCGGATTACTTTCAGCACAAAAAGAGAGCAGATATATAATAAATAAATGTAAAGATATATCTCAGATATTCAATAATATAACATAAATGTATCAGATATGCAACCATAAACACAGAGATACATTAATACACAATTTATATTAATGAGCGAAAATGTACAAAGAGTGTAAAATACAGAGTGAAAGACTCGCTAGAATGGTGGCAACTTATCTCTGATAAGATACATGACGACTAATCGCAGTCGTAAGAAGATGATCTTACAATTTGGCTCCATATCCATTTTTATCATAAATAAAATCCAAAACCCTAACCTCGGAATATGAAAACCCAACAGTTTTGTGGACCCTGTTTTGAGTAGTTTGGTGTATCAAGTTCCCGGGGGTGTAACTTTGGCATACGATCTTCGTTTGGGGTGCACGATAGATCGTTGGAAAGATATCCTAAAGGAGATTCATTTAGGGGGCTCAATATGCCTTTGGATATCATTGAGAAGCTCGATCCCGAAAAGCCTTCATTTAGGCCCTCAAAATGGCCCCGAAAGTTAAAACTGCTAAAAATAGTAAATTGCCAAAATTGCCAGAAAATTGTTTTGAGCCAGTTGGAAAAGGTGGGTGGCCACCGATATCCACCTAGGTCAAAAAGTCCGGGACTTCCCAGTATTGAAAGATTCCTTGAATTTCTTTGAGGCATGTTTCCAAACATTGTTTGTTTTGAAGGATGTCCCCAAAAACTGTCTTGTTCCATTTGGGCAGGTGTTTTTTAAAGTTCTTCAATTTCTATTAAAAGTGGTACACCATAGTACCATGGGTGATGACTGCATTATTTCACCATTCCTGCACATTAGCCTAGAAATATGGATGTAAGAGCCAAAACTTCTCAAACTAGAAAGGCTTATGATGGGGGATACTTGGAGTATCAAGCCACAGTTGGACCGGCCATTTATCTGATCCCGAGATAGACAGAACTTGAGATTCACAGATATGATCATCCATCAGTAAATATTCTGAAAGAAGGAAGCGATCAAGGTGACATGAAATATTTTGAGTTCCAGAGTGTCTATTGGACCAAGTAAAATGCCCATTTATATTTTCTATATCCGCCAGTGGAAGGTCTTGTATAAGGGACTTAAACTTGTCATTGTCTGCATCAAGACGTCGCATTCGCCCGCTCTTCTCCTCTAAGGAAAGGATGATATTAAAATCACCCCCTAAGATCCATCGTTGGTCCTAAATGAGTGGAGCCAATCTATATAAGGAATCAATGAACCGAAATTTCTCTTGCACTAACTGGGGGCCATAAAGTATGGTAAGAAATCCCATCATGTTGGACCCTATCACTTGATATTGAGAAGACATGGACCTCTTAGTTGAAAATAAATTTTCAAGAATAATGGAGTTTGGGTTTTAGGTGATAGCTGAACCTTCTGAAGCATCATGGGAGTTGGCCTGAACAGATAATTCTAGCCGCCAACACCGAGAGATGATGAGGGCATCTTTAGATCGAGAGCATTTGGTCTCTTGAATAAGAAAAATATCAGGAATATCACTTACAAGTAGTTGTTTAAGGAGCCACGACTTATCCTTTCCATGTAGGCCCCTTATGTTCCACGAGATGATCTTCATGAGAGATATTGAGAAGAAACACGACACAATTTTTTAGTGATCAACTGCATTTTCCCTGAGTTCACCATGAAATTCCCTACCTCCTATATTAATTGTTGAATGGATTTCCACCCTCTACTTTTTTCCTCATGAGGTTGTAAACATGGATCTGAGTGAGATTCACCCTGAATGCCTAGACTCTTTCCTGACCTAAATTTTGCACCCATAGTAGAATCCATGTAGATTTTATGCACTTTCCTTAGCTGATCTAGAGGGAGAGAAATGGAATATTGTGTGCGGTGCACTTCCTCAAGCTTGGCTAGGTCTATTCCATACAATTCATGCTCATCCACCATAATATCCATTTCCTCGGGCTCACTAAGAGCACCCTTAGCATGATCATAACTAGGATTAGAAGAGGAAATCTACTGCAACATAGGGGTGGATGTTTGAGGATTCACCTTAGATGCATGAGTGATTGGTGGTGCGCTAAAGGATAGCGGAATTCCCTGTTCTTTATAAATTTGGTTGAGAACATTGAAGGGATTACTGTGGGAGGGTTCTCCACCATGTACATGATTGGGCTTCTTGGGCCCTTGTTGTCGGCGAGACTGCACTTGAGATTTATTTGTGGCTTTAACTTCTGACTTTGGAGGAAGATTCAAGGGGAAATCCCGAAAAAGTTGTCCGTGCTCATGACAATTGCAGAAATGGAACGAGATATGCTCGTAATTTATAGTCTGATGCCACTCCTAATCATGGTACTCAATAGAAATGGATCTTGAGAGAGGCTTGGCAATGTTCAAGATGACACAGATTCGAGCATATGATGTATAACGCCTCTGACATGTAGCTTCGACAACCTTCATAAAACATTTGAGGGTATTCCCTATGGCTTCAAGAATCTCTTCCAGCTAAAACTCTAATGGAAGGGAGTATAGTTGGATCCAGACCGAGGAATATGAGAAGTCTTCTTTCTCTAGATAGAAGCACTCGGTCCAGAAACAAAGATATAGACCAACAAAATTAAAGAAATATGGTCCTCCTTTGAACACACTAGTTATATCCTCGAGATTATGAAAAAACATTGTAAAACACCTCTTTGACCCCAGCTTTAAATTGTAATGGACTTTTGGCTTCTAGACCACCTTGATCCATCGGATCATATCATGTTCTGATGGTTTGAGACCCAAAAAATTGTCGATTAAGGCGTGATCCCGCATGTATTGTGTTTGTTCTTCAACCTTCACTGATTTTATGGTATATTTGGGAGTAGTATGGGCATGAAGAATGCATTTCCTAGGTTCCCAAACTCGTTCCGCCTTTGAATGTGAAGATACAGGGGTCATCTCTTTATTTTTTTCCTTTATCTCATCGGGATTGAGGACCAAAGCCACGATTAGGTTGAGAGATGGAGAAATTTGGGCAATCACTTCTTGAACCTGGATGACCAACAGACAGGTTCGAGAAAACAATTTCACTATAGGAGGGTTCATGCCCCCCCTCTTCATCCATATTGCGGATTGCATCTAGTGCAGATACCAAAAGGATCCCAGGTGGCACAATGAATGAACAAAACCCTTGGAAGCAATATTAGCCGCATAAACCTTAATCAATGCACCAAACCTCTAGATTAGATTATTAGGAATGACCACCTTTCCGTATTTATTAAATTAGAGGATCACCCATATTCTAATAAAAAACTAAAATAAGATTTTCTTTATGATGACATTACCTATGTGAATTTAGCTTTGAAGCTCCATAGTTAAAAAAATGGAGTGCTTCCAAGTTTCTTTTATGTCCAAAGATTCAATTGAATTCAAACTTCTAAATTGGAATATCAAACATTCAAAATTCATTGTGCCATCTAGTAATATTTGATTTGCATTTTAAATACATTACTGAAAGGTCATAAGTTGAACAACAAGTTATTTGTGGTTCACGCAAAAATTAAGATAGGTTTCTCTTCATTCTTTTTAGTTTTATTGAATGTTCCAATATATGATTCATTTCATTTCCAAGATCCATTAAAATTTAGTAAAAAATATAAGTTGTTTTCAAGTTTTTGTCATATCCCTTTGCTCCTTACAAAAATAACATTGAATTCCAAAATTTTGAATTAAAGTATCAAAAATTCCTACTTCAACGTGGTTTTCTATTAATATTTGGTTTTCATTTTCAATATAGGTTTTGAACTTGGAGTAAGACTTAAAACTCCTTTTGATTGGCTAAGAGATAGTCCTTCTCAAATATAAGGAAACACGTTATCGACCTTAGGCCCATAAATCTAGTGGTGTAGAATCCCAACTTAAGGAAAATCCCAAAGTATCAATAACTACAGAGGGTTGAGTATAAAAAAATACGAAACAACTCGAAGTAGTGTAGAGCCATAACTTACCATGGAGTAGATGAGAGTCGCAAATTAAGATGAAATCCAATGGAGTGCGAAATGTAACTCTCACAATACATAGAGTTTGGGAACATGAGTTAAGTAACCTAGATTTTCCAAGAGTTAATATGCAAAAATTATATATTAATAGGTTATATTTTCTTGCATCAAATTGTATAATATATACTTAAAAGTCATTGACAAGAGGTTGTTTATGGGTAAAAATAATACTAATGAGATTGTGAAGCATGGTTTCATTGGCAATATTTGAAGGCTTCATTAGTCACTAGAGGGGCAAGTTGATCTGAAATGGATCCTCGCCAAAAAAAACTCTTCGTAAAATTTGTAATAAGCATTTGATTGTTTTTTGCAAAGTTGACAAAATGTTCAAAATTCCCTTCGAAGTTGAAACAAACCATTGTGATGGTTGGCCTTCCAAGACAACCCATTAAAAATAAATACTTTGATGATGAAGAGCATTGAAGGGAATATCGAGGAGGAAATGAAGAAGGGAAGTAGCAAATATGTTAGGGACCTAATTCCTCACGTAGATAGAATAATATATTTTGATGTAATAAAGGTCAATATTAATAAGGCCTAGCAATAAGGAAGAATAAGTCGAATGTAAGAAGACCTAATAGAAGCTTCCGCTTCTAGAAGGATCTTCCTCTAGATGGTTCTTTTGATAGTCATATTTAGTATAAATAGGAGTCGAGGTTATGAGAAATGTTGTCTTGGATATTATTGTAATAGAGCTTTGCTCTGCTGGAGGTTGCCCCCTCGAAGAGGCAAGTGAACATTGCTCTCAGTAATCGAAGTGCTCTTTATGGTGTTATTCAGATATAATTTTGGTGTTATTGTGGTGTTGTTCTAGTTATATTGATGTTCATCTGCCATTTCTAGCATTTTATTTCTGTTCTGCATACTTTTTATATCTGAAATATTACAAGTGGTATCAAAGCACTTTCCTCAGCAGAAAATTGTGGGTTCATTTTTTTTTTCAGGGTAGAGATGTATTCCAACATCTTTAAGCTACAGAGATCTGTCGTTCCGTGGTCGGGGACTCATACACACAGGAAATACAAGTGGTACTTGAGCACACATCTGTTGGCCACCCTTGTAACCCTTGTTACTTAAGCGCACATCTGTTGGTCACCCTTGTAACCCAAGAAATACAAGTGGTACTTAAGCGCACATCCTAGATTTCCTGAAGCCCTCTTTATATAAATTGATCGGCTGCTTGACTACTATAGTGCCATCGAGAACAACACTCGGGAAGATACTCTCTAGTACATGGGTAGTCGAGTAGTACGGCTAAGGGCACGGTCTAGCCTCCTTAGTTAGTGCCCTGGGATATTGGGCCGAGTACTACTGTTGGAACCCGCATGTATATCAGAGAGCTATAACACAGGGAAAACTCTTGTCTGTAGAATCCTTGAATACCTAACCCTTGAGGATGGAAACAAAAAACAAAACAGATAAGATCTATTGCTGTGCAATTGTGTTTGAGTTGCCAAATCACTACACATTTCTTTCTGATTAAGCATTTGGGCATTTCATCACTGCAGTATTCTTCATACCGGAGTATAACTCCACAGGTGTAAAAAAAATAAAAAAATAAAAGTCTGAAAATTTTTGCACCATTATTTGCGACCTATTCCATTGGATTTATCTCTTCACCCTTATCACATTCATACCTATCATTTTTCAGTAAAATTGTTGACCCCACCCGCCCCTTTTTGGTTCCCTCATCATCATGGCCCATACTCATAGCCAAGACTTGGAAGCTCGCTTCAATACCTTGCAATCTAATTTCATAGAGACCCAACAAGAAGTGAGATAGCTTAGTGCCAATATTTCCACCATCAATAAAAAAATGCATTCCTCCATCGCCACCTCAATCGAGGAACTCAAAGAAGACCTCAAATAAGACATTACTACCCAGCTTGAATCTGTTGCTTCGATGATCTGCACCAAACTGCATATCCCTGCATATCCCCCTTTATCTGACCCACCTTTGCATACCGAAGCTGAAACTCCCTCTCATTCCCATAATTTTCATCCCCATCACTTTCAGCGTGACCTACTCCTTTTGCATGTGGATGTGACCAAATTTGATGGCTCAAATCCCACTGGTTGGGTAACTCAAATGGAACATTATTTCTCTTTGTATGGAATTACAGATGACTTGGCCAAACTCCGGTATGGTGTTCTCCATCTAGATCAAGAACATTGGCAATGACGACAATGGAGAAAAATTGTCCATCAAGGGTATGTTGTTTGGACACACTTTGTGGTAGAGCTTTATGAATGCTTTGACACTGACACCAACCATTTAGGTCGTTTGACAAAGTTGAACAACTTGGCACAGTGGAAAAATTTATAGCTACTTTTGAGTGACTGACTTTTCGTATAGAGGGCATGTCTAATGCTTTTTTCCAAGAATGTTTTATCAGTGGCCTCAAGGATGAGATTCGTGCCCATGTCCTCATGGCTCGGCCTCAGAGTTGGGTGGAGGCTACTAAACAAGCTAAGGAAGCACAACAGGTTGTCTCTTCTCAAAACTGGAAACCCTCCTTTATTCCTCACACTAAACCAATAAATCCCACTCCTCCTTCTACTCCACTAAAGATCCAAAAATTGACCAGGGTCGAAATGATTGAACGCCAACTCAAAGGCCTTTGTTATAATTGTGATGAAAAATATTTTTCGAGACACAAGTGTAAGGAACAAAAGATTTTTATGGATATCTCAGAGGATGTTTTGGAAGAGGATGTTGAAGCTCCCCTGGTGTCTGAGTCACCTGAACCCACTGACATAACCCCTCCCTCAGACTCTCCCAAAGTAGAACCGATCATTTCCCTAAATCCTCTCACTGGCTTCATTGCTCCCCAAACCCTCAAACTAATTGGCTACATCAAGCATAGGAAGGTCATCATTGTTGTTGATAGTAGAAGCACCCATAATTTTATTCATCGCCACATTGCCCAAGAAACTAATTGCTATATCCGTGCAGTCGATAATTTCCAAATTATGATTTCCAATGTTGGGTCCATGAAATGTGGAGGGCATTGTGAAAATGTGCGTCTCCAAATTGGTGACTACCACCTGAAATCTCATATGTTTGCTATCGACATGGGCGGTTGTAACATTGTGTTGGGTGTAGACTGGCTAAGGACTTTGGGTCCCATTCTCATGGATTTTAAGGAATTAAAAATGAAATTCAACTAGGAGGGCCAACAATATAAGTTCCAAGGCATCATTGTCGGTTCCCATGAGATCATTAATTCCCATCGCATGGAAAAATTTCTCAAAAAAGGTCATTCGGGAAATATTGCCCAACTCCATGCCATACAAGCAACTAAGACACCCTTTGTGCCGCAGGACCTCCAATCCATCCTCTCTAAACATCCAATGGTTTTTTCCACTCCTCAGGGACTCCCTCCTTCCTGTGGTGTTCATGATCATTCCATTCCCCTTGTCCCAGGAAGGCTTCCTCCCAATATCCGTCCCTATTGTCACCCCTTTTAGCGACAGATTGTTCACTTTGGAGATTTTCCTCTAGGAGATGTTTCATGTTTCACATTCAAAACACCCGAAACCCAAGAGTCCGAAGTGAATCTAGACCATTGATCCTAGGTCAAT